>VSMD01003566.1:0-14353 GCA_008750895.1 Mirza zaza
TTTTGAGATAGAGTCTCTGTTGCCCGGGCTAGAGTGCTGTGGCGTCAGCCTAGCTCACAGCAACCTCAAACTCCTGGGCTCAAGCGATCCTCCTGCCTCAGCCTCCTCCAGAGTAGCTGGGACTACAGGCATGCGCCACCATGCCCGGCTAATTTTTTCTATGTATTTTTAGTTGGCCAATTAATTTCTTTCTATTTTTAGTAGAGACGGGGTCTCGCTCTTGCTCAGGCTGGTTTCAAACTCCTGACCTTGAGCGATCCTCCCACCTAGGCCTCCCAGATTGCTAGGATGACAGGCGTGAGCCACCGCGCCCGGCCATCTCAAGTCTTTTCACTGCATTATTCTTCCATTTCCTGCTCACATGAGAACACGCCCTGACACGAGGACACCAGCCTACAGACTCTGGAATGTTCTGCTTGCCGACGTCCTGACTGTGAACGACCGGCAGAATGTATCGTCTAACCATTTCGGTGGAGTTACTCTTAGGACAAAAATCAAAACCCAGAATTTCCCTCACGTGTATTTCATATCTATTCTTAAATTCTCACAACGGCGTGTACCACTGTGATCGCACTATAATTTAAGGAGGCCCCAGATATCGTTCTTACGCATATTTCTTCTTTTTAATAAAGGACATGAATTAAATATGCAATATAACATCAGTAATTCTTATGGCGCTTTAACATGTTTTATAAGACATTCGCAAATACGGAAATAAAGTTCTCTGAGACGCTGCGTAACGGTCGTTGATTTGCAAAACACCCTGCACAAACCTGTGACCCCTTTAGCACAGGTGACATTCCCACATTAAAATCTAACGCAGACACATGAACGGGCCCACACGGGCACGACTCTTTGAAAGGAAGCCTCACCCAGTTTCAGCCGTTAATGTCGTCCACCCCTACCTGCCGCCACCACGGCACATGCTTCCTTCTGCGTGGCCACACAGACCGAGGGCCGCCCCGCAAACCACGGCACCCCCAAAGGCCCCTCCCAGTGGGGCCAGGGGTCCCACTGGGGACACGTGACCCAGGCCTGAACGGTCAGTGAAGACCGTGGGAGACGCCTGGCTCAAATCCCCCCCGACGTCACAGGCATGTTCTAGGAGGCGCTGTGGCACGGCGGGTCTCTGACCAGTTCTCGGTCGCGCTGCAACGCACACGCAGCTGCCCTTCCCGAGACAGTCCTGGGTGTTGCCGACGCCTGTCTGGAAGCAAGACAAAGCCCCCCGTCCCACCGTCCAAATAAATGTGCCCACACGTCACCGAGGAGCACAGCAGACCCTGCTGACGCCCGACATTTCTACCACCCCCTAGTCCCCCGAAGCCGCCAGCCCTCGCATCACTCTCCCCTCCCTCTGACTCTCGCCGGCCTCCTCCTCGTCCATCACAGCTCACGGCTCAGCCCGGAAGACTCGGCCTCCCCTAGAGCCGTCTTCCAACGAAAACTTGTTTCTTCCTAGACAGTGGCCTCTGCGGCCAAGGAAAACAGCCTTCTCCGCGTGTGCCTGCGGAGCCCACGCATGCCGGGGTGAGCTATTTCAGCGCCTGCCGGACCCTCTGCTGCCCTGGGCCCTGCCCGCCCACCGCGGCACGCCCAGCCCCGTCCGCAGGGCAAGGAGGAGGCCCTGCCCTGAGGATTCGAAAACACACTGATAAGTCACATTCCAGGAAACCTCTCACAGCCTGCAGTTCCCGCCACAGCTCATGGTCCTCAGTGAGCACGGAGGAAACAGCCACGTGCACTCCCCCATCCGTATGCCCTGTCATGGGACACGCTCTAAACACAGCGCCCTGCCGTGCAGCAGAAAACAAGTCCAGGCTCCTGGCTTCACAGCCGCGGGCAGGCTGTTCCATCTCTCTCTGCAGCTCAACTTCATCAGCTATAAAATGAGAGTGTTCGGGCCGGGTGCGGTGGCTCACGCCTGTAATCCCAGCACTCTGGGAGGCCGAGGCCGGCGGATCGCTCAAGGTCAGGAGTTCAAAGCCAGCTCTGAGCAAGAGAGAGACCCCATCTCTACTAAAAATAGAAAAAATTAGCCGGGCATGGTGGCGCATGCCTGTAGTCCCAGCTACTTGGGAGGCTGAGGCAAGAGGATCGCTTGAGCCCAGGAGTTTGAGGCTGCTGTGAGCTAGGCTGATGCCACAGCACTCTAGCCCAGGCAACAGAGCGAGGCTCTGTCTTAAAAAAAAAAAAAAAAATGAGAGTGTTCCTTCCTTCCAGCTAGGAAAGAAAACTCTATAATTCTAACGTCTCACAATCCTACGGAGCACCAACAAAGACTGGGTTTGACATTGGGAGTAAACTCAAAATAAACTTACCCTAATCAAAAACCTATAATTGGAAACACTGGTGAAATGCTAAATATTTCTGCATGGTGAATTTCTCTCCCAAAGGCATCTGACAAGCTGCATGATCATTATTCGAGCGTTGGACAAAAGCAGCTGGAGGAATGTTCCAGAACAGCTGCCAATGCACGGAGAACAGCTCCGGCCTCGATTCTCCCACAGTCACTCAGACTTTTCTGTTTGCTTGTGTTTTCAAACATGGCTTTTGAATCATATAGTCAAAGCAGAACATAATTGGGCTATATTAAACTGCTGGAAATTAGCCTAACAAAATCACATTACACCTTTTCCCTCCATGACTTTGGAGAGTGTTGAGTGCTCAGTAACACCTACCTAGGCGGAAAAGCATTAGCAATCCATTGTTGCTCATGGCAATATATTAATAATACAATATATGCCTAATATATGCTTCTATACTATGTGCTATAACCATATTGCATGCTTGACTTACATATATGCATTACACGCATGCATACTAACATACATACATATGTTAGCATAAGCTCCATTCCAAGCGGTTTCACCATCCAGACGAGGGAAATCGACCCCAAAGGCCAACTCCCTGAAAACTATATTCTCCAACAAGATAAAAAGAGTCAGCCCCCCCATACTGCCCCCAACTTCTCCTGAGTGGGACTTCCGAATGAGGACTGGTTTGAAAGCAATTCTCTCTGGCATTGCCACATGCCTGTTGAATGAATGTCTTTATTTTTCCCTCGGTGACCTGCCCGGTTAGGATTATTTATCCCTGCGAGCGGTTAGCGGGGCGTTTCCTATTACCTGGCCTCAGAACCCAGAGCAGCATGGAAAATGCGGGGGGTTCCACAAAGGACAGCCTTCTCGGCCTTCTGGAAATGCTGGCAGAGGTACGAATGATTTCCTTATGCCACTCTCTTTACGGAGTCCATAAATACGTCCCTTTACCCGGTGAATTTCTGAGAAAATCCCGGCAAGTCTGACCCTTCTGAACATTCTCGGGAAGACACATTCTCATTCATTTGCTCTCCCTGTGCAAGATGTCACAGGATTACAGCAACTGCTGGGTTCAGCGTCAACGTTAAAAGAATAACAGCAACAAAAATAAGAGCTTTTAAATTATTCAGGAAAAAATATCTCCAAACTCACACTGAATTGACGTTCCTGAAAGTCAGATGTGATTTTTCAAGACACGATTTGTGTGGACTTAAACAGCGTCAAAGGAGAAGAGGAAATGTTTATTAAAACAGGATAAGGTGGCCAACTAAAAATATATGGAAAAAATGAGCCGGGCATGGTGGCGCATGCCTGTAGTCCCAGCTACTCGGGAGGCTGAGGCAGGAGGTTCGCTTGAGCCCAGGAGTTTGAGGTTGTTGTGAGCTAGGCTGACACCACAGCACTCACTCTAGCCTGGGCAACAGAGTGAGACTCTGTCTCAAAAAAAAAAAGCAGTATAAAGTGCCCTCAGCTCCCATCTACCCAGCAATCTGAGCAGTCTACAAAAAGCATCCCAGCCGATTGGGAATAATGGGAGAGGGGCCTCAAAATACTAAAAGTCATTCCCAGACAGTCCATGGTTCTACCGCCAGAGGAAGCCCTAGAGATGTCCTCAACATACAATCCACTAATTCAGACACACGAGTAAAATTAACACACTCTTCTAATATAGTTTCTCCAGCTCGGTCCATAGCTCACCAGCAGAGAGCAAATCAGGACCTGAAATAGGTTTGAGAGGTACAGGAACCTGTGCACAACCCATGCACGTGAAAATGTACAACGCTCTTGACGGCAGGTGCCACACCGGCCAGGGGAACAGTGGGGCCGAGCTACACGCTGGGGAGACTGTTCCAAGCAACATTCAGCCCAGCGTTATTCTAACTTGAGGAAAGATGTTTTGATGGTCTTGTGGCCCACAAGAACAACCGGCTGGTCCACAAGAATGTGCGCAGTCGCTATTCTGGGTCCAGGAGACGACAGACACGTCACAAAACTTCCCCTCACTTTACTACTTGGCAACCGTGAATTAAGCACTGACGTCGTCAAAATACGTCTTAAATCTGAGGGTATTTTCACCGGACGTTTGGACTTGTTCATTTATTATCTCAGTCACACTTAACGAAGTTCATTCGCCAAGTAATTTTATAAAATTTAATTTATAAATGGTTATAAGTTACCTTGCCTTTCTAACAGGTTTCCTACATTTGCCTGCAGTTAGCTTTGAAAAGGGCGGACCAGCATGCGCAAAGCTTCACGCCATTAACTTTTTAACTGAATTTTGCAGCCTCGTCTGACAGCTCTGACTTCTGTCGGAAACGGAGCGGACCGTGCTGAGGACGAGAAGTTGGGCCCCTTCACTAGCCAACAGTGGGCTGTCCCTGGTGGGTAAACAGAGGCAGTGCAAACTTAACCCAAACGTGCCTGTTTTAAGACTCAGACAGTTCCTTCTACAGCTCCATAAAACTGTTTTTAAATAACTCCTTTAAAAAATAAGCTTCTCAAGTTACCTGTCTTTTTCACAGTGTAACTACTCTTAATATATGTGCTAAGATTTTCCTAGTGCCTAACTAACAGTAATTTATGTGCATTTTTGCAGGGGATAAAGGAAGATCATTCTCTTAAGATCTTTTAAAAAGAGGGAAATGGGCAGGGCGCGGTGGCTCACGCCTGTCATCCTAGCACTCTGGGAGGCCGAGGCGGGCGGATTGCTCAAGGTCAGGAGTTCAAAACCTGTCTCAAGTCTGAGTGAGACCCCGTCTCTACTATAAAAATAGAAAGAAATTAATTGGCCAACTAATATATATATATATATATATATATAAAAATTAGCAGGGCATGGGGGCGCATGCCTGTAGTCCCAGCTACTCGGGAGGCTGAGGCAGGAGCATCACTTGAGCCCAGGAGTTTGAGGTTGCTGTGAGAGAGGCTGACGCCACGGCATTCACTCTAGCCCGGGCAACAAAGCGAGACTCTTGTCTCAAAAAAAAAAAGAGGGAAATGTATGTACTTAACATTTTTTTTAAGACAGGTCTCACTATGTTGTGTGGGCTGGTCTCAAACCCCTGAGCTTAACCCATCCTCGCACCCGAGCTTCCTGAGTGCCCGGACTGCAGGCGCGAACCCCCACGTCCGCTCTGATTTTGCTTTTAAACTCGTCAAGTGGGAGCCTCTTCAAGAACCAAGTTCCTATAAAGATGAATATTATCTAATTTCTTAACCTGCGATAAGAATAGAAAAGGGTTAATTTAGGACCAAACTGGAGCCTATGGAGAGAGACGGGCTGACAGTGAATGTGCCCACATGTCCCACATTTCTCAGACGAAACCTCCCAGCGACATCCAAGCCATGGCTCTGCCTTGCTTTACTATGCACAGGTGAAAACGAAAGGTGAGGCAGAGATGAAGAACATGGGGCCACATTAAGGTCACCAGACTCTTCAGACCCAGCTCAGAGGACCCAGGTACCGTGTTTCCCCGAAAATAAGACCTGCCCATAAGATAAGCCCCAGCAGGATGTCTAAGCATGTGCGCAATAGAAGCCCCACCCCGAAAATCAGCCCTAGTGACGGGCGTGGCTGCGCAGTGCATCTGCACAACCCGTGCGTGTCGTCGAGGAGCGGGAAAGAACACGAGCAGCCCTTCTCATCCGCCCCGTGAGAGCTCTGTGGCTCCACAGGAGAGATCGGGGCCAGTGGTTCTAAAGGAAACAGAGTCGCAAGACATTCAGGATGGGATTCGGGGTTTGGAGAGTGACGATGATGTTCCACAAGAAGACGACTTCACTCTATTTGAATCAATGTAGATGGTTGTACTGTACTTAAAAAAAAATAACGCATCTCCTGAAAATAAGCCCTAGGGTGTCTTCCTGAGGAAAAACAAATATAAGACCCTGTCTTATTTTCGGGGAAACACGGTAGCATCCTCGTGAAAACAAACACAAATTCAGCCTAGCTATTTAAAAACCCTGGTAGAATATGTGACCATATTTAGAGAAGACAATAACAGCCCAAGAAAATTTCCTGAAAGAAAAATACTTTTGAAAAGTGATTTTTAAAAAAGAATCAACCACTCAGATTAAAAAACTCAATTCCTGATAACAGCTATAAATAGAAGTGAGAACAAGAAAGACGAAGGTTATTTTGTAGATGCAAGTGAACTCTATAAATACACTAATTTTAAATTTAAAACAATTTAAGATGACTTCTGCATTCACAGTCATCTGGCCATTATCGAAACCTAGACAAAACTCACACTTCCAGATAATCGTATTGTAGTCCACGTCTGCAGAGCATCCTTCACTCTAGATCCACACAGCATTCACGTGAGAATCATATATCCAGATTTTTTTATTGCTTTGGCATTTTCCAAAAACTGAATGTGACTCCGGAGAAAAGACATTGAACACACTGATTTCTCTTTGTGTGAGATCGGATCTCGTGGAGTCAATGCAGTTTCCAAAACTGCATTAACTGAATTCCCACGATGCCCGTTATGCTGAGAATCTGCCCTAACACTGACTGAGTCCCCACAACGAGTAAGACCGGTTTCCTCTAGTAAACTTAAAAAAAAAAAAAAAAATTTGAGCTGCACAATGTCACGATTGGAAGCAAATGGAACTATTTCAATAGGATGTTGTACTTCACAGTCAGATGTCCAACACCATGCCTAACACACACACAAAAGCAGAAAATATTTTATTTTGCAAATGTCTTTAACATCTTCAGTAGCTTCCTGCACGGAGACTGTCTTTACGTTTGCTACGTCAAGAATCAGATGTGGAAGGAAGACTTCGACCGCTGTGTCTAGGTGCAGCGAGCACTTTGCAGGGTCGCGTAGTGTCCGCTGGTGACACAGTGTGCAAATTCAGCTCAGCGTGCAGGAGACAGTGACTCCAAGGCAAGAAATAAAATAACACGTTTCAAGATTTGCTTCAAAGGGCCGAGCACAGTGGCTCACGCCTGTAATCCTAGCACTCTGGGAGGCCAACGCGGGAGGATCGCTCAAGGTCAGGAGTTCGAGACCAGCCTGAGCAAGAGTGAGACCCCCCGTCTCTACTAAAAATACAAAGAAATTAATTGGCCAGCTAAAAATATATATAGAAAAAATGAGCCAGGCATGGTGGTGCCTGTAGTCCCAGCTACTCGGGAGGCTGAGGCAGGAGGATCGCTTGAGCCCAGGAGTTGGAGGTTGCTGTGAGCTAGGCTGATGTCACGGCACTCTAGCCCGGGCAACAGAGTGAGACTCTGTCTCAAAAAAAAAAAAAAAAAAAAAGATTTGGTTCAAAGGGCGACTGGTAGATAAAGTAAAACAGCATCACATAGTGCGTGTTCATTAAATGCTCCCTAAATTAAACTGAAATTATTAGTTATATTAACAAAGGCCTGTTTTCACCATGGAAATTTGATTTCAGTGTGGAATGTTATACAGCAATAGTTACGAGGAAAAGCTGTTTTAGAAATTACCCTTTCGTTAGGAAAAAGAAAAAGAAAAAGGTTATCCAGGACACAATCAGGGAGGTGACAACCCAACTTTTTATATTGAAGTTTCAATGCCCTAAACTCATGGTCACAGTTTACAATGTGAAGCTGGGTGCAGTGGCTCATGGCTAGCACTTTGGGAAGCCTAGCACTCTGGGAGGCTGAGGTGGGAGGATCGCTTAAGGTCAGGAGTTCAAGACCAGCCTGAGCAAGATCAAGAACCCATCTCTACAAAAGAGAAATGAGCCAGGCATGGTGGCACGTGCCTACAGTCCCAGCTACTCGGGAAGCTGAGGCAGGGGGACTGCTCGAGCCCAGGAGTTGGAGGTTGCAGCGAGCTGTGATGATGACACGGCACTCTAGCCTGGGTGACAGGGCAAAACCTTGTCTCCAAAAAAAAAAAAAAGTTATGAATTGTGTGAGTTATTAAGAATTATCCCTAGAATTAGATATTTCTTCGCAAAAATTATACAATGTCAGCAAATATCAGGTGCACAGTGAAGGAAAGATGTTCTGGTTTCAAACAGTTCAGGCTATGTGGGAAGAGAAACCGGGTAAGTCCAATCCCACAGCATCACTTGGGATCTGAACATCGAGGAGCTGCCTGCACGGGGCAAATAAATGAGATAATCGTCCTTTCTCCCAACCACCTTGGCGTGTGTAGCCACAGCAAGGTATTTTTTAGCAACCTGAGTTTAAGTAAAGCTATATTTAGGCTCAGGTAGAGAATAAATGATTTGCATCCATTCTTAAAATGATCAGCCACTGTTTGAAATGAGATTTTTTAAATTAGGATATTTTTTTATTATTATCATAGAACTTTCATAGTTAGCAATGATTTTATAGTAAATAGATTTCTGCAAAAAACACACACACATACACACAAAATATTTACTAGCAGTGGAAAGCTGTTACAGGGGCTATTATCAGAATTAGCTCATTTATTTTCATTTAATAGTCAACCCTGTGATACTCCACACGTGCCAGCTTATCCTACAGAGATGACGGCTTTGGGGACAGTTAAGGCAGATCAGTCGTCGGACAACAATCAAAGGTACAGAGACAGGCTCTTTTCATGGCCATGTCTTATCGGAAACGTTACCACGCTGTTCGACGGCTTGCAAAATACCATCCCCCTCCCCCCCGACTTTAAAAGAAAGAGAAACATTCACAGACTCACAATGCCAGCAACTGATGGGAAGGGAAGAGCAAATTTCCACATGCTTCCAATGTAAGTTCATTTGACCCAACAGCCACCTCTCAGGTCGACCTCCTCCCCCGTGGTGTGTCCAGGTGAGCACCTGAAGGCCCTTCCAGAGGGAGGGGCTGAAAACCTGGTGACGCCTGCTGTCCACTAAGCACACAGCAGTTCTGAGTGGGCACCGTCACGGGCTCGTGCAGATTTTTAGAAGGTCAAAGTTTTACAAAATCAATTCTTACTGATTATTTAAAAAACTTATATTTAACACTTAAAAAGTAGCTTAACTTTCTTTTTTTTTTTTTTTTTTTTTGAGACAGAGTCTCACTCTGTTTCCCGGGCTAGAGTGCCGTGGTGTCAGCCTAGCTCACAGCAACCTCCAACTCCTGGGCTCAAGCGATCCTCCTGCCTCAGCCTCCCGAGTAGCTGGGACTACAGGCATGAGCCACCATGCCCGGCTAATTTTTTCTATATATTTTTAGTTGGTCAATTAATTTCTGTTTTTAGTAGAGACAGGGGTCTCGCTCTTGCTCAGGCTGGTCTCGAACTCCTGACCTTGAGCGATCCTCCCGCCTCGGCCTCCCAGAAGTGCTGGGATTACAGGCTCGAGCCACCGCACCCGGCCAAAAAGCAGCTTAACTTTCTAAAATGTCTGAAGAAGAAACGAGGGCCAACAGGAAAAGGACCTTTTACTGATCCGGTTATAAAAGACAACAAATGTGGCAAGGACATAATGGAAACCCGAAAAGGTGTGCTACTGGGCTTCTCCATTATGCAGAGCTGAACGCAGCACGAAAATGAAGAAAACACACAAGAAAGGGACCATTTCTGTCCTTTCTGGTTGCCACACTCTGGCACGAGAGCACGCGGCATGTCAACAGCGACCTTCGGCACAGCTTTGTCCTGTGACCTGCACAGACACCCACCCAGCGCCACCGCGCCCTTAGGAAGAGACACTGGGATGAAAAAATAAACGCGATACCATCCCGAGCACAAGCAACTCAGGGGACACGTAGACCAACGATGCAAAACGCCACCATAGAGGTTACGACCATTGTTACCACATGGTGTATTGAGAATTTTTATTTGCCACCTCATTTTAAGTATCACACTATTGCCATTTCATAGACGATGCATTCGGGACATAGAAAGAATTTAACTGACTCGCCCAGGAGCACTCAGATAAAAACAAGAGAGCCAGGCTTTGAACCCAAGTCCCCTGACATCAAAGTCTACACTGCAAACCTGCAGTCACTGCTCTCCAAAGGACTAGGCACATGCCAGGAGCTGCAGCCGGTGGGGAAGATAGGGAGGGATGAGAAGACAGGTTTCAAAAATCCTTCATTTCTACTGAGACTGTAAAAGAGTAAGTCAGAACCTGAACAGCTTCATCGTAAATTATTCGGGAAAATAAGTTAGATTGCCAATAAAAAAATGTTGAAATTGCTCTAGATTTATTTAGCTACCTGAAGAAACAGTCATAAAGACTTTCTCAAATAATGACGAACACTTTGACTATTCCTACTGAGCAAAGCAAAACAGGATGTCACACAGAAGAAAAGCAGGAATGCCCCATATTTTAAAAATAGATAAAAAAGCAAACATTTGTGAACAAGAAAACAGCAAGAAGGCTGCCAGGCGTGGTGGCTCACACCTGTAATCCTAGCACTCAGGGGAGGCCAAGGCGGGAGGATAGCTTGAGGTCAGGAGTTCAAAGCCAGCCTGAGCAAGAGTGAGACCCCCATCTCTACTAAAATAGAAAAAAAATTAGCCAGGCATGGTGGCGCATGCCTGTAGTCCCAGCTACTGGGGAGGCTAAGGCAGGAGGATCGCTTGAGCCCAGGAGTTGGAGGCTGCAGTGAGCTATGACAACACTACTGCACTCTACCCAGGGTGACAGAGTGAGACTCTGAAGGAAACAAGGAAGGGAGGGAGGGAGGAAGAGAGGGAGGGAGGAAGGAAGGGAGCGAAGGGGAGTGGGAGGAAGAGAAAACAGTGAGAAGAGGGAAGAGTCCTTCGGGGCTGTCAGTGAGCCCTGTCCTCGGGGGTCAGCTTGCGGCAGGCTGGTGGGACAGACCTCAAGGGTGTCTACACTAAGTGACTTAAACCCCAGAGAGCACATTTTTCAGACCACCTGAAAGTAAAGGGGAAAAGAAGTTCACAATTAGCCCATCTTCTTAATAACCAGATGTAAGCAACTGCATCAAGTTTATTTCTACATATTAATACTATCCTACTTGGGCCTCAGAGCAGCCCTGTGAGGTCTGAGTTTTAAAGCATTCCCATGCTACAGACAGGAAAAGTGGGTACTCAGAAGTTAAAAGCATGAGGCTATTTAGCAACCAAAGATGAGCTGGGACGCATCTGTCCATCTTCCCAATCGGAATGATCTGTCGTAAGTCTCATCACCTCAGAATCGAGCTCTGAGTGCAGTCAGTGTAACCTTAAGAGCTTTCTGCACATAAACCACTCCCCTAGCTGTTTATGGGGAAAATGGAAAGCGTATTCCCCACCCAGAAGAGCTCCCCGCACAAGAGCCGCCCTCAGGAAGGCCGACGCCAAGGCTGCTGCCTCTCAGGCTGGTGCAAGCTTCCTTTTTCAATAAGAAGGGGGGTGGGAATTCCATGGGGAAAGAAGATTGGAAAATGCTGCCCAGTGTGCATCTGCCTTGGAGATCTGAAACATCTATTAGCACATTAAGAGCTCTGGTAAGCCTTGCTATACACAAACCTGTTCATCTTTTTTTACCTAATACCTATCAAATCATGCTGCTCTAAGGTTCCATCGAAGAACATGCATTGGGAAAAGCTGGGTTGGTGTGTCACTCCTTACAGGGGCTATTTTGCATTTTGTTTTGTTTTGTGACGGAGTCTCCCTGTGTTGCCCAGGCTAGAATGCCATGGTGTCAGCCTAGCTCACAGCAACCTCAAACTCCTGGGCTCAAGTGATCCTCCTGCCTCAGCCTCCCGAGTAGCTGGGACTACAGGCATGCACCACCATGCCCGGCTAATTTTTTCTATATATGGTTAGTTGTCCAGCTAATTTCTTACTATTTTTTTAGTAGAGACGGGGTCTCGCTCTTGCTCAGGCTGGTCGTGAACTCCTGACCTTGAGTGATCCGCCTACTTCAGCCTCCCAGAGTGCTAGGGTTACAGGCGTGAGCCACCGCACCCAGCCTGTATTTCTTAATAGTATCTCTCCCCAAGGAAGAGCATGCAGAGTGGAGGTTTCACCCCATGGCAAGTCTGCGAACAGGTGGTTCAGGGGACTCACCTGCCCCCTCTTCCTCTGAGCAAATGATGTCAGGCTGGGACAGCCCCACTCCCCCTTCCAGCAGCCAATCACAAGCCAGTCAGGAGCATTACTTCTGGCAAAGCTGTGCTGACGCACTCAGGTCTAAAAATAACTCTTGACCACAGGCAGTAGCTCTAGATTCTTCTCCCCAGTCTAAAATCTATCTTCACCACCTGTAAGGTGCTACTTAATTGTAATCATTTCCCACAAACAGGTACTAATCCGTTATGAAAAGAGACCACACAAATAATCAAAATCCCCAGCTCTGTTTTTCAAGTTGTGCAGAAATGCTGCTGACATTAAATGTTCCATCACGATATCTGGCCAATGCATGCTGGCATGTATACATTTCAAAGTGCATAAATTCAGGGGGGAAGGAAGAGGGGAGGAATAAGTCCAAAATAATCATTATAGCCTTCGAGAGAGAAAAATCCATGCTCTAAAGAATGCTTTTGAGATAGCATTTCAGCTATAAGTCAGATTTACTTCCCAAGAGCAATCTTGAACTACATATAAAAGAAACAGTGTTTCGAACAAACAAATGGTAACTCGTGTTTCACCCTGGGAGGCGTGGTCTGAGGGTACAATTCCACCGCTCAGATGTAATGAAGGTTTCTTTTATGAGCACTGTATTTCAATAGGGACATGCATGCCTAGGAAAACACGTGTCTGGGTTTGAACACATGAGTCCTTATGTGTGGAAGAAAAAAGTATAAAATATACCTAAAAGGAAAGGAAGGCGAGGGAAATGATCGTGCCTGGCAGGTATTACATTTCATGGGGACTTCTGCAAGCACCTGGAATCAGCCCCCAGCCCAGTCTGAGCACAGTCCTCACCCCAGTCCCCAAGCTGGTAGCAAACACAAACCCTTAGTACAGAGGGAACCTGGCCGGGCGCGGTGGCTCACGCCTGTCATCCTAGCACTCTGGGAGGCCAAGGCAGGAAGATCGCTCAAGGTCAGGAGTTCGAGACCAGCCTGAGCAAAAGCGAGACCCCTGTCTCTACTAAAAATAGAAAGAAATCAATTGGCCAACTAAAAGTATACAGAAAAAATGCCTGTAGTCCTAGCTACTCGGGAGGCTGAGATAGGAGGATCACTTGAGCCCAGGAGTGTGAGGTTGCTGTGAGTTAGGCTGACACCATGGCACTCACTCTAGCCTGGGCAACAAAGTGAGACTCTGTCTCAAAAAAAAAAAAAAATTTCACTTCTTTCTGCCCAGGAAGAGGCTGGGTGTGTCAACAAACTTCTCTGTCCATAAACCGCTAATCTAACCGAGTCCCCTCTCACTGGCTGTTCGGCCACCGGGAAGTGCTGTACCTGTGTATACTGTACCTGTGCTTTGTCAGGGTGCCTCTATCATTTGAAGATCAAAATGTCTGTTGAGCACCTATTTTAATCCCATCTCAGCTCTGTCCCTATGCATCATTATAGAACTATTCTGGCCCTTCCCTGAGAATTTTTAGCCTGTTTTTCTTGCTTTGTCATTTAAAAAAAAAAAAAACAGCATTGCATGCTGACATTGCTAGCCCAGCTTAGGTTAGCAGAGCCTTATTATCAGAAGATGAGGCCTAAATCATTTCCAAAGAGCAGAAACGTAATGAAAAAAGCCCCAAGAACATTTTTAAAATACCTTTCTATTCATACTAAATGCATCACATTTAGCATGAAGTACGACTGGCCTTGACATACTCAAGGAAGATGCACACGTCGGCTATTTGGGAGTATCAGGTGGAATGAACACCAGGTGACAAACTATTCATCTCACGTGGTTAAAAGCAGACAAAATGCAATTGTTCTTTCTCCCTAGAAAGACTGTGTGCAGTTTCAGGACAGGAACGCCTGTCAGGGCCGACCTTTCACCTTTCCGCCAGGGTAGGAGGACCTGCGAGTCCGCACAGACCACCAGACAGCACCCCGAGAACCCCCGCCCCGAGAGCACCCCCACCCTGAGAGCACCCCCACCCTGAGAGCACCCCCAGCCCCGAGAGCACCCCCACCCTGAGAGCACCCCCCGCCCCGAGAGCACTCCCGCCCCGAGAGCACCCCCACCCCGCGAGCACCC
>VSMD01003573.1:0-12714 GCA_008750895.1 Mirza zaza
AGGGAGGGAGGGAAGGAAGGAAGGAAGGAAGGAAGGAAGGAAGGAAGGAAAGGAGGGAGGGAGGGAGGGAGGGAGGGAAGGAAGGAAGGAAGGAAGGAAGGAAGGAAGGAAGGAAGGAAGGAAGGAAAGAAGGGAGGGAGGGAGGGAAGGTAGGAAGGAAGGAAGGAAGGAAGGAAGGAAAGAAGGGAGGGAGGGAGGGAAGGAAGGAAGGAAGGAAGGAAGGAAAGAAAGAAAGAAAGAAAGAAAGAAAAGAAAGAAGAAAGAAAGGAAAGAAGGAAAGAAAGAAAGAAGGAATGAAAGAAAAGAAAGAAGAAAGACAGAAAGAAAGAAAAGAAAGAAGAAAGAAAGAAAGAGAGAGAGAACAGATGGAAGGAAGGAAGGAAGGAAGGAAGGAAGGAAGGAAGGAAGGAAGGAAGGAAGGAAGGAAGAAGTGATGTGGAAAATTAATCTAGACTCATTCGAATTGTAACCGATAACCATTAAGAGGTTCAAAGGCTTAGAGTCATTTGCATTTTAACAAGGGTTAAATCTTCCTCCAGAGAACCGATCCCGATGGCGAGGGCGGCCTGGGGAGAGTGCGGAGGGTCCTCCGTCTGGACCCTCCCCGCCGCTGCCCTCCCAGCCCCCGCCAAGCCTGGCCCAGGCTGCAGCGACGCCTTCCCATCCCTCCCTGGCTGAAGCCTGAGCCGGGCGGGGACAAGGAAGAAAGCGAAGCAACCGCACGATCCTATCCCGGCCACCTGTGGCCGCTTGGCTTCAAGAGAATATATCTCTCTTGCTTTATTTATTTTTTTAATGTATTTATTTTTGAGACAGAGTCTCACTCTGTCGCCCAGGCTAGAGTGAGTACCATGGCGTCAGCCTCGCTCACAGCAACCTCAGACTCCTGGGCTCAAGCGATCCTCCTGCTTCAGCCTCCTCCCAAGTAGCTGGGACGACAGGCACGCGCCACCACACCCGGCTGATTTGTCCTATATATTTTAGTTGGCCGATTAATTTCTTTTTTTGTTTTATGGTAGAGACGGGGGGTCTCGCTCTTGCTCAGGCTGGTCTCGAACTCCTGACCTCGAGCGATCCTCCCGCCTCGGCCTCCCAGAGTGCTGGGATGACAGGCGTGAGCCGCCGCGCCCCTGGCCTCTTCCTTCCTTTATGAACAGAGGAGGGTCCACGAGAGTAACGAGGGAAGGACTTGGGACCGAGAGCTCCCATTGCCCCTACTTTAAGCAGTTAGACTGGGCTCTTCATCATTATTGCAAACTATGCTAAGAAACTATTGCTAGCATGGAGGTAATATGCTTGTTTATTTTAATCACATTATTGAAAATCAGAAATGATATCATATCTAGCCTCTTCCTAGCAATGCAGAGATTTCCCAGAACTTCTAGCTGCATATTTTTAGTAATTGCATTGTGCTAATCAACTAAAATGGCCCAGTATAAATGTTAATGAACATAATCAGAATCAGAATGCTAGACATAGCCGGCCGCCCAGGAGTTTGAGAAGTCGTGGAACCCACCCTTCTGCCTCTAGGTACACTTTCGCTTCCAAGCAATTCTCGACAGAAACAATGTCAGAAAACATGTTCTGTATTATAGGGTCACTTCTTCCCATCTCCTTTACAGTGTTTTTTTTTGTTTGTTTTTTCCAGATACCTTAGTCCAGAAAAATAGATGGTAAAGTTACCTTACAAAGAAATTTAACAAGATCGAGGTATGGCACAGTCCATTCGAAGGAAGATTTAAGTGATCAGAAGAACCATTTTTTGCTAGTAATGAGATAGTGCGTGCATATATTTTTACCAAATACATGAACACCTGCTAAGTCTACACTTACTGAACATGATTTAAGTTCTTTGATGGCTGGGTTGGAGGATCTTGTTTTTTTCATTTTGGTAGCAGCCAATTTCAATAAACGACTAATTTTAGGGCGTCTTTCACCTGGTTCAACCAGGAGCTACGTTTTGATGCATTTAAAAATTTTAGGACTTGAAAAGACATATAGACCGTATAAGCTTCAGGGGTCCTCAAACTGCGGCCCGAGGGCCACATGCCGCCCACCTAGGACATTTATCCGCCCCGCCGGGTGTCTTTGCCGCGGCTGCCTGTCCTGCTTAGCAGCCGACTCGTCCCGGGCCCACGGTGCGCACTCTCCAACGGTCTGAGGGACAGTGACCTGGCCCCCTCTTTTTACAAAGTTTGAGGACCCCTGATCTAGGTAATACTTTTGGAGGGGGGACATTATTAGAATAATCACAGATTTGCATAAGGTCGAAGTATCTATTTTATTACTCTTAGGACTAAGTGATTTACGGGAGAGAGTCAAATGACAGATGATGGCCTTTCATTCCGGGCCTGTGGAATTTTCTGAAAACCTAGCTCCCAAGTGATCAAGGACTTTCAAAATAATAAAGTAGCCTTCTGCTGAGCTCTGACTGCAGGAGATGGAAGCATTTTGCTTGTGAAAAAAAAAAAAATAGCTTTTGGGTCAGAGCTTACATGTATAGAGTAGCAAAGGAAAAACAATTCTCTAGGTCGTAGGGCCCATGGAGAGATGGACTTCACGTCCCGTCTCCCAGGGCTGCCCGCTGGGGCAAAGCAGGTCTTTTTTTTTTTTTTTTTTTGAGACAGACAGCGTCTCACTCTGTTGCCCAGGCTAGAGTGAGTGCCATGGTGTCAGCCTCGCTCACAGCAACCTCAGACTCCTGGGCTCAAGCGATCCTCCTGCCTCAGCCTCCTCCCGAGTAGCTGGGACTACAGGCATGAGCCACTATGCCCGGCTCATTTTTTTCTACATATAATTTTAGTTGGCCAATTAATTTCTTCTTATTTTCGGTAGAGATGGGGTCTCGATCTCGCTCAGGCCGGTTTCAAACTCCTGACCTTGAGCGATCCACCCGCCTCGGCCTCGCAGAGTGGTAGGATGACAGGCGTGAGCCACCGCGCCCGGCCTGGAACTTTTGTTTTGAAGAAGATTCCTTTGGGACTAGAGAAGACATTAATAGTTAACTCCTTAAGCCTTTTGTTTAGCTTGAGCCTGATACCTAGACAAAAAGCCCTTGGCAGATGGGTTTTTAATGGGTGACTGGTGGAGGTTGTGGAAGATGGATTAAATTCTGAAAGGGAGTTTGAAGCCTGGGGCTAGGCAAGGAGTTCTTAGACATGACACCAAAGACACGGTCCATTAAAAAAAAATGATAAATTGGATGTCATCAAAACTAAAAACTTTTGCATTGCAAAAAAAACCATGTTCAAAAGATGAAAAGACTGGCCAGGCAAAGTGGCTCATGCCTGTCATCCCAGCACTCTGGGAGGCCGAGGCAGGAGGATCGCCCAAGGTCAGGAGTTCGAGACCAGCCTGAGCAAGAGCGAGACGCCTGTCTCTACTAAAAATAGAAAGACATTAATCGGCCAACTAAAAATATATAGAAAAATTAGCCGAGTGTGGTGGCGCATGCCTGTAGTCCCAGCTACTTGGGAGGCTGAGGCAGGAGGATCGCTTAAGCCCAGGAGATTGAGGTTGCTGTGAGCTATTCTAACACCACGGCACTCCAGCCCGGGCAACAAAGTGAGACTCTGTCTTAAAAAAAAAAATATATATATATATATAAGAATGGGTATATTGGTATATTGCCCAACACTGACCCAAAAAATTGCATGGGACTACACACACACACACACACACACACACACACACACACATGCACAAATGAGCACAGGTGAAATGGTGAAAATTGGATACAATCTGTAGTCTGGTGAACAGTATTGTACCAATATCAACGTCCTAGTTCTGACATTGTACTACAGTATAAAATGTCAGCATTAGGGGAAGTTGGGTGAAGGGTCTAGGGGACTTTATGTACTATTTTTGAACTTACTGTGTGTGTATAATTTTTTCAAAATTACAGGTTAACAAAGGGAAGTACCATGTTTCCCTGAAAATAAGACAGGGTCTTATATTTATTCTTCCTCAAGAAGACACCTTAGGGCTCATTTTCAGGGGATGTGTTATTTTCCCCTCAAAGCCTCAGCTCGCAGCACGCACAGGACGGCCGGGACCCGACAGTGGGAGCCGGCCTTGTTGGTGGGGCTGCCCGCACCTTTCCGGTCACCTCTGGGACAGCAGCCGTCACGATGGGGCAGATGAGAAGGGCTGCTCGTGTTCTTTCCCGCTCCGCGACCACACGCATGGGTCGTGCAGATGCGCTGCGCAGCCACGCCCGTCACTAGGGCTGATTTTTGGGGTGGGGCTTCTATGGTGCAAATGCTCAGAAATCCTGCTGGGGCTTATCTTACGGGTAAGTCTTATTTTCGGGGAAACATGGTAAACACCAAAGACAGACAGCCCAGGCAACAGAGTGAGACTCTGTCTCAAAAAAAAAAAAAAAAAAAAAAAAAAAGAAGGTCATAAAACATCATCCAAAACTTCATGCACAGAGATGCTCAACAAGGAATTATTCATAATAAGAAAGAATTAGTGAAAAACAGCAATAATAAAACCACAAACATGTCACAGCTTAGATGTTCAACAAAAAAAGGGGATTAATAAACAAAAATATGGTTCTGTTGAATACATAATGTTACGTAGTCGTTAACATTAAGTGGGACAGTGTTTGTATTTTCATGTTAAATGAAAAATTACTCTGTACAAAATTTTGTACAGAGTAATTATATAAACATATGCATGAAAATACTAAATGTCCTATTAAATAAAAGTAACATCACCAACAAATGGATCACAAACCAAAGACTGGGAAACGATACTTGAAACACGTATAACGTAAAGAGTTTAATATTCGGGATATGTTAAGAACTGATACAGATCATTAAAAATAAGATAAACGTCCAAAACAAAAACAGACAAATGCTGTGAATAGGCAATGTCAGAAAGGGAACCCAAGTGGTAAATAGACACAATGAAGAGATGTTCATCTTCTCTTGGAATCAGGCAAATTAAAATAAAATTTAAAAATAGGGTGTTTTGCAACAGAGCTTAAAAGTCTGGAAATGCCAAGTGTTTCCAAGAAGGTGAGACAAAGCGGTCTTTCTCTCACCATGGGAGAAGGGTCTCTCTGGACTGCTAGTGACTTTGAAAAGCAAATTGGCAATAGCTGGTGACTTGAAGATGCTCATGCCCTATGACGTAGCAATTTCATCTCTAGAGCACACGTTACAGAAACCCTGACACATGTGAACACAGAATGCACACTGGGATGCTTATCTGGCTTTGTCTGTATGGCAAGACATTGGAAACAACCTAAAAATCCAACAGTGAGAGAATGCATAAATGGTAATAAAATTAAATATTCCCAGCAGTTTGAATGAATGATCTCGATTGATATGTGTAAACATGAATAAATCTTGAAAACACTGTTGAATGAACAGAGCAAGCTGCAAACCGAAAGAGCATGATTTAACACGTCAACTGCCACGCGAGTTGTATTTAACTCACGCTAGTTTTGAGCCCGGGGCCCCGTGGAGCAAAACCTTCCAGTTGGTTCCTGAAAAATCTCATTTGTTGACGTTGTTATTGTTACAATGAATACTGACAAATAAGCTCTAAAAATGTGGGTTAAATGAATAGAAGTCAATACATTTCGTTTTTCATTAAACTAGAAAGGATCATTTTGTTTTTTGAAGCTTTTATTCCATTTTCACAATGAAACACCCTGGCCCCAAGGGAAAAAAACTTCTTTTCCTAGCATGGCAGTCAATATGTTAATGTATGTAAATTTTAAAATACATGAACCTATACATTGTTATGTTTATTTTTTTATTTTTATTTATTTATTTTTTGAGACAGAGTCTTGCTTTGTCGCCCAGGCTAGAGTAAGTGCCGTGGCGTCAGCCTAGCTCACAGCAACCTCGAACTCCTGGGCTCAAGCAATCCTGCTGCCTCAGCCTCCCGAGTAACTGGGACTACAGGCATGTGCCACCATGTCCAGCTAATTTTTTTTCTATATATATTAGTTGGCCAATTAATTTCTTTCTATTTATAGCAGAGACAGTGTCTCGCTCTTGCTCAGGCTGGTTTCGAACTCCTGACCTTGAGCAATCCTCCCTCCTCGGCCTCCCAGAGTGCCAGGATTACAGGCGTGAGCCACCGCACCTGGCCTATAGATTGTTATGGAAACACACGCATGTATACAATCAAAGCAAGGACAAGAAGAATACATATCAACTCTAGACAGTGCCCATAGAGAGGGTGAAAGAAGTAGCTTCGACTGTATGTGTTCTTAAAAAGGTGGGACGCTCCAAACAAATATGACAAAATGTTAAGATTCATTGACATTTGTTAATGAATTAGTTGGTCTGGCGTGGTGACTCATGCCTGTAATCCCTAGCACTCTTGGAGGCAGAGGCAGGAGGATCGTTTGAGCTCAGGAGTTCGAGACCAGCCTGAGTAAGCGCAAGACCCCGCCTCTACTAAAAATAGAAAGAAATTAGCTGGACAACTAAAAATATATAGAAAAAATCAGCCGGGCATGGTGGCGCACACCTGTAGTCCCAGCTACTGGGGAGGCTGGGGCAGGAGGATCGCTTGAGCCCAGGAGTCTGAGGTTGCTGTGAGCGAGGCTGACGCCACGGCACTCACTCTAGCCTGGGCAACAGAGCGAGACTCTGTCTCAGAAAAAAAAAAAAAAAAATTCATTAAGTAAGGCTAGTAGATTCATGGGAGTTTATTATATTATCCTTGGTACTTTCTTGAAGCTGAAATATTTCATTACGATGATGATAAAAGTCCGGAAGGAAATAAACAACAAGGTCGTCTCCGTTAAGATTGTGGGCAAACTTTCTTCTTTGTTACATTTTTCTGAAATTTCCAAAGTATCCTCCGTAAACATGTATTTGCTTTACAATTAGAAAACTCTAAATTAATGCACCCTTGATCCCACACAGATTGGGTGGAAAGGGAACCACTACAGTTATGTTTTGCCGACCGTCTCTGCAGCAGACAGGGTACAGAATTGTGCAGAGTTGAAAGAGAGTTGCATCTCCCTCCTTTGCAGTGTTGGATACAGAAAAGGAATTAACATCTGAGATGGAAATACATACCTTCCTTTTGCATGAGAAGCCCTTTATCCAGACCCTGCCTGCCTGTCTGTCTGTCTGTCTGTCTGCTCAGGGACTGTCTTCTTCCTGGCTGTCTTTCTCCTTCGCTACGAGCCGTCTGGAATGCTGCTGCTCAAATCTCCCACCTCGGCTGGGCGCGGCGGCTCACGCCTGTCATCCTAGCACTCTGGGAGGCCGAGGCGGGAGGATCGCTCGAGGTCAGGAGTTCGAGACCAGCCTGAGCAAGAGCGAGACCCCCCCGTCTCTACTAAAAATAGAAAGAAATTAATTGGCCAACTAACATATATATAGAAAAAATGAGCCGGGCACGGTGGCGCATGCCTGTCGTCCCAGCTACTCGGGAGGCTGAGGCAGGAGGATCGCTGGAGCCCAGGAGAGTGAGGTTGCTGTGAGCGAGGCTGATGCCACGGCACTCACTCTAGCCTGGGCGACAGAGCGAGACTCTGTCTCAAAAAAAAAAGAAAAGAAAAAAACAATCTCCCACCTCGGCTGTCTGGAAATTAGTCCTCAAACTCTGTGCTAGCCCTGTCACCTTCTCTACAGTTTTCTTTCTTTTTTTTTTCTATATATATTAGTTGGACAATTAATTTTTTTCTATTTCTAGTAGAGACGGGGTCTCGCTCTTGCTCAGGCTGGTCTCGAACTCCTGACCTCGAGCAATCCGCCCTCCTCGGCCTCCCAGAGTGCTGGGATGACGGGCGTGAGCCACCGAGCACGGCTTACAGTTTTCTTTTTTCTTCAAGTATTGGGGGGACTTTTAATGAGAGAGAGAGAGACACGAGACGAGGATGCCCCATGTGGGCCCTGAACCAGTGCATGTCGGGAGAGCGCCAGCCCAGTGTCCCACGGACACCAACTCCACGGTGGCGTTTTGCACACTCGGAAAATGCCTGGGGCCGGCACGTCCCGAGTGCAGTGGGGAGGAGCCCGGTCCTGGGGGAGCCAGCTTCCTGGCCAGGGTGTCCTTTCTGCCCGGGAAGCGTCCAGTCTGCACTCCAGACACCTGCTCTTCCGCCGTGAGGACGGAGAGAGGTTTCTGTCCCAGCCTGAACAGCACAGCGTGGGAAGCAAACTGGGGTTCTAAGTCTGCTCCGCCGTGAACTGGCGCATGCCACCTTGAGCGGGTTATTTCCGTCCGTAAGTTTACCAGTTTTCATACGCAAAAGAGGGTCCTGTCGGTCTTTTGTTCGTAAGACACAGAACCAAAATCGAACCAGCTTAGGGAATGCGCATACCGTGTTTCCCCGAAAATAAGACCCCCCCAACCCATAAAACAAGCCCCAGCAGGATGTCTAAGCACGTGCACCATAGAAACCCCGCCCCGAAAATCAGCCCCAGTGGTGGGCGTGGCTATGAAAATCAGCCCCAGTGGTGGGCGTGGCTATGAAAATCAGCCCTAGTGGTGGGCGTGGCTATGAAAATCAGCCCTAGTGGTGGGCGTGGCTATGAAAATCGGCCCTCGTGCTGGGCGTGGCTATGAAAATCGGCCCTAGTGATGGGAGTGGCTATGAAAAATCAGCCCTAGTGATGGGCGTGGCTATGAAAATCAGCCCTAGTGACAGGCGTGGCTATGAAAATCAGCCCTAGTGATGGGCGTGGCTATGAAAATCAGCCCTAGTGATGGGCATGGCTGCGCAGCGCATCTGCACAACCCATGCGTGTCGTCGCGGAGTGGGAAAGGACACGAGCAGCCCTTCTCATCCGCCCCGTGAGAGCTCTAGTGCTCCACAGGAGAGATCGGGGCCGGTGGTTCTAAAGGAAACAGAGTCGCAAGACATTTGGGATGGGATTCGGGGTCTGGAGAGTGAGGATGATGTTCCAGAAGAAGACGACTTCACTCTATTTGAATCAATGGAGATGGTTGTACCGTACTTAAAAAAAAAATAACACATGCCCTGAGAATAAGCCCTAGGGTGTCTTCTTGAGGGAAAATAAATATAAGACCCTTTCTTATTTTCGGGGAAACACAGTGCCTACTGCTGGAGTTAGGAATGGGATCGAGCCCTTCTAATGGCATAGACTTGCAATCTTCGCAGGGTTCTTTGAAGGAAAGTGGAGCGGCCACTTCTAGACAAAGGGAGGGCAGGTGCTGGGAAGGCCAAACACAAAACCAAACCAATCGAGACCTGTCTACCACGGTTGATCACAACATCTACGTTTTACCTCATTCGGTTTTTGGGGTTTTTTTGGTTTTTTTTTGAGACAGAGTCTCACTCTGTTGCCCAGGCTAGAGTGAGTGCCGTGGCGTCAGCCTAGCTCACAGCAACCTCAAACTCCTGGGCTCAAGCGATCCTCCTGCCTCAGCCTCCTCTTGAGTAGCTGGGACTACAGGTATGCGCCACCACGCCCGGCTAATTTTTTTGTATATATATATTTTAGTTGGCCAATTAATTTCTTTCTATTTTTAGTAGAGACGGGGGGGGGTGGTTGTCGCTCTTGCTCAGGCTGGTTTCGAACTCCTGACCTCGAGCGATCCTCCCACCTCGACCTCCCAGAGTGCTAGGGTGACAGGCGTGAGCCACCGCGCCCGGCCAACTCGTTCGGTTTTCATGAGAATTAAATAATAATGCCCGGAGAGCACTTGGCACGGTGCCCGGCACATTCCAAGGGCTCCATGACGTTCGCTCTTGCATGACTCAGGAAATCTCCGTGCCATGGGTGCTGAGTGTCTGCAGAGCCTCAGCAGTGACCACGCAGAGTGGAAGGCATGTGACATACCTACTGCAAACGTTTAGAAGGCGGGTGGCAACTCACTCGCTACCCCATACCAAGGACTGTCTGGGGCGCTGTGTTGAGAAGGATTCTGAGGCTCACTGTTAGCCCGTCGGGGATTTAGTGCCATGCTCGCTTAGGAACGCCTGTAGTCCCGCAGGTTTTCATATTTACCATCTCTGTTGTAAAGCGACGCCGAGTATATATGTACGGCACGCAGAGAGTCCATTTGCTTAACTTTGGGCTGGGAATGGCCGAAATACAGAATCACACATAGATGTTCAAGCCATACTAAAAAAGTTGGATAAGGACCATATTTTGTGCAGTTTCAAGAAAGGAGACAGAGGCAAATGTTCACTCTTGTAGATTCGGTGCCTAGCACACTGTAGAAGCTCAGTCAATCCTTTTTTTTTTTTTTTTGCATCGAGCTGAAAATATTAATAATCTCACGTTTGCTGAAATTTTCCCCCATGGAACCCATGGGATATCGGTAAAATTAAACCACGTGGAACTCGAGTAGTGTTAATGTCCCGCTCATGCGTTTCATGTATTTTTTCCACATATATTTCGTGGCATTTATGTTAAATTCATAAATAAAGTATATTCCTCTGAGTGAACTCAATAAGGCGTCTTAAAACAACAGCACAAATGTCCTCCTGCCCTCTTAGACATTTGCTGGTCATTTCACTGATTTCTTAGCTCTTTAAGGCTTAATGAGAGAACTCAGGCCAGCGGCAGCGAACGTGGACTGGCCAGGCCGACACGCAAAGGCCTCAGGGGGCAGGAGCTCCCGGGATCACACAGGCTGCGAACCACGCTGCTCTCGGACGCCCGTTCACGCCTGGAACGGCAGCGCTTCACACGGGCACAAGGCGCGTGTTGTGTTTTCACCATACGGCGTGGTGGGTGTGTGTTAGAAAACGACTGCATTCACACAGTTCACAATTGCAGAGTTGTGGAGACAACCCAAGTGCCCATCGATCCATGAGTGGATTAATACAATGTGGTGTATGTACACCATGGAGTACTACTCAGCTTTAAGAAACAACGGTGATCTAGCGCCTCTTGCATTTTCCTGGATGGAGCTGGAACCCATACTACTAAGTGAAGTGTCCCAAGAATGGAAAAACAAGCACCGCGTGGACTCACCAGCAAATTGGTATTAACGGATCAACACCTCAGTGGACACACAGGAGTAACATCTATCGGGTGTCGGGGAGGTGGGAGGGGACGGGTATATACAAACATAATGAGTGAGATGTGCACCGTCTGGGGGATGGACACGCTTGAAGCTCTGACTCGAGGGGGGAGGGGGGGCAGGGGCAATATACGTGACCTTAACATTTGTACCCCCATAATATGCTGGAAAAAAAAAAGAAACAACTGCATTCACACAATTCACAATTGCAAAGCTGTGGAAACAACCCAAGTGCCCGTCAATCCACGAGTGGATTAATAAAATGTGGTGTATGTACACCATGGAGTACTACTCAGCTATGAGAAACAACGGTGATCTGGCACCTCTTGTATATTTCTGGATAGAGCTGGAACCCATTCTACTAAGTGAAGTCTATCTCAAGAATGGAAAAACAAGCACCACATGGACTCCCCAGCAAATTGGTGCTAACGGATCAGCACCTCAGTGGACATATAGGAGTAACATCTATCGGGTGTCGGGCAGGTGCAGGGGGAGGAGGGGATGGGTGTATACAAACATGAGTGAGATGTGCACCATCTGGGGGATGGTCACGCTTGAAGCTCTGACTTGAGGGGGGAGGGGGGAATGGGCAATATACGTAACCTTAACACTTGTACCCCCATAATATGCTGTAAAAAAAAAAAGAAAGAAACAACTGCATTCAACGTAAACCGACTCGGGTGTGGCTAACAGGAGCTCTGAGGACATTGGGTATGGGGGTCCCCAGGGGAATGACACCCCAGCTAGCGTGAAGAACGTGGGTTTTGAAGACTTGGGTTCAAACTCCAGTTCCTCCAGGACTTTTGGGTACGTCACTTCGTCTCTCTCAGCCTCAGTTTCTTCACCTACAAAATGGGGCCGAAAAAAACACCAGCCTCGTAGATTGTCGTGCGGGTAAAACAAGATACAAGTCATAACGTTCTAAAGCACACAGTAAGTGCTTCATGAACGGTAGCTTTTTTTTTTTTTTTTTCCGAGACAGAGTCTCACTCTGTGGCTCTGGGTAGAGTGCTGTGGCGTCAGCCTAGCTCACAGCAACCTCAAATCAGCCCCAGTGATGGGCGTGGCTATGAAAATCAGCCCTAGTGCTGGGCGTGGCTATGAAAATCAGCCCTAGTAATGGCCATGGCTATGAAAATCAGCCCTAGTGACGGGTGTGGCTGCGCAGCGCATCTGCACAACCCACGTGTGTCGTCGCAGAGCAGGAAAGAACACGAGCAGCCCTTCTCATCCGCCCCGTGAGAGCTCTAGTGCTTCACAGGAGAGATCGGGGCCGGTGGTTCTAAAGGAAACAGAGTCGCAAGACATTCAGGATGAGATTCGGGGTCTGGAGAGTGAGGATGATGTCCCAGAAGAAGACGACTTCACTCTGTTTGAATCAATGTAGATGGTTGCACCGTACTTAAAAAAAAAATAACACATCCCCTGAAAATCAGCCCTAGGGTGTCTTCTAGAGGAAAAGTAAATAGAAGACCCTGTCTTATTTTCGGGGAAACACTGTATGTGTGAATTGTCAACCGTAGAAGAACAAGGATGAGGACTCCAAGACCACAGCACAACTTCGAGGAGTTAAAGAAAACTCTAGAACTGCACCACTTTACCAAGAATTGGGGAAGCCAGGAGAAAACCCTGGTTTGGGGGGGTTGATGTCAAGTCTGAGTTTAGGCATGTGAGATCCCCCAGTGTGCACTGGGGGTTTGGGGTCTTATTTTTAGGCTGTTGATATTGTTATAT
>VSMD01003578.1:0-94253 GCA_008750895.1 Mirza zaza
CAGTGAATAAACTCAATTTCTGATTCTAAACTTAACTCAGAAGATAGAAATGCTACTAAATAGGCCCATCATTTTCTTATTTTGAGAAAGAATCAACTTGGTTTTGAGGTAAATCTGATTGATGTACTGAGGAATAGCTCAAAAGCTCTGGTCTAGTCTTTCGATTTTCCACAGATTACACTGATGAGCTGTTTTCTAATAATAAGAGAAATTTCTCCCTTAGCTCACTTTAGTTAAGCCCCTGCTGTGTGTAGAGGATACAGAGATGAAGGGAATCCAGTGCCCACACTGCAGGGATGCTCTGTTTAGTGAGCCAACATTCTCGCTCTGTGCCCTAGGAGGTGAACCATCAACAGGCTTCCTTGCCCTCTGGCTTCCTGTTGGGCTCCATCAATGGTAGGAGATGGGGGAGAAGTGAGGAGAGTGAGGTTGGAGATTTATTTTCTCTGATTTCTTGCTTTACAGCCTGTCAGAAGCCATCGGATACAATCTCCTCGGTCTCTGGGTCCTTGTAACAGTTCCATCTCTTCAGCCCAAGAGTGGGTAATGGGTAATAGGTCCAAACCCTTCTGACTGTGCCATCCCTTATGGCTTCCCTACACCCTGTCTACCTCTCTATCAATTGTCCTTTCATTAAACTCTCCTCAAATACTATAACTTAAGCATGCATCTTGATACCCTAAGAAGGATGTGCATGCATGATTTTCTGAGCTAGAATATTGGTCATTAAATTTAACCTAAGAAAAAATGAAAGAAAATTTAAAATATCAAATGAAATTAAAAACTCTATCTACCCTCAACAGCCATACATACCATAAATTATTGTTGCTTTAAGTAAAAAATAGCATGCAGTTTAATAGTTTAGTTGAAAGCTATTTAATTAGAAGTTTAATTAAATAGGATTAATAGAGGTAAGGCCAGATTGAATTAATGAATGGTCTGAATTATAGGATTATATATGTATTATTATTTATATGTAGACATATATGGATTAATGGCTAACTACATATTCTAAAGCAAAGATCCATCTACATAGTTTTCAATTTTCGTGAATGTTACAACTTAATTCCAATGCTCTCAAACACATGTATACTAAGTCATTTTGTTTAATAAGATAAACATTTTCCTTGCTTTCTCATTCCTATTATTTTCACACACCAACATCCTATTTTTAGTTCATGTAACTTCAGCAGAACTTTACATGCTCAGGGACTCTGAAGAGGGATTTAAGAAGTTTGTATTCAGTACTGGTTAGGTATTTTAAGGTTCCATTGGGAGGAAAATTATCTTTGATGTAGGGCTTTCAAAATGATTTGGTGGTATTGATATTAAAGAGGCTCTGTATATTTTGTGAGAGATTAATTTAAGCACCCCCAAGTTATGATCCTGTGTGGGGAACTAGAAGGACACAAGGTTCTGAGATCAGATGCTGACATCAGTCATTTATTCTTGCACTCAGATCTCAGATCTCCACAACTTCTGGGCTAGCTAATCTTGGACACATGATACAAGTTCCCATATCTTAGTTTCCTCATCTAGAAAACAGAGCCTGCATCAAAGAGTAGTTATGAGGATAAACTAGATAACATATCTCTAACACTCTCATATGGGTTGGCCCACAGTAAACACTCTATAATGTTGGACATTATTATGTAGAAATTTTATAAAAGACTAACTCCTATCTCCATGTTTATAGTACAAGTAATTTCAGGGATCTCTCTTAATTTCAGTACTTGCTATACGTATTTTGTGGAAACCAAGTGACTACACTACTGTCATCTTCCAGTCCTGAGCAGGTACTGAAGGATAATGGTTTTCTGAGCCTCCGAGCAGATTGCTTCATGAACAGTACAATGGGAACTCAATAGGTAGAGCTTTCTCTCCATCTTGATGCTGTGAAATGAAGTATTCACTTATGCACACTGTAAATTTACTAACTGTTTTTACTTATGTCACCTATAAAGTCACCCTAAAATTTTCTTTATTCAGTATTTAGATTAGGAAGAGGGGAAGGAATGGTGTTGAGAGGGTAGAAACTTCTCTGGTTCTAGAGGGATAGAATGGTTAACCTGGCTGTTCAGTAATGAGTTCTCTATTAAGATGAAAATGGCACTTGGAGGTGGTCCTTAGCACTTTCCCCTTAACAAATTTAAAAGGGAACTTTCAGTAGAAGTTCATGCCTTTGGAGATTTGAAGAAGAAAGAGGTCCAGGATATGTGATAGAGTGAGAAATTTTCAGAGAAGTCAAGAAATGAATTGAGAATTCACAAGGCTTGTCATGGTCTCTCTTCACTATTAAGGCAAATTAAATCCAAATAACGTTTGTTAGGTGCAAAGAAAAAAGATACAAGGCATGTTAGTATAGTAAAGAATGCATACACTGAAACAAATATTAGAGCAGATGTAGTTATACTTTAAATTCTATAGAGATTACCGGACACAGTTGGGGCTCTGCCCTAATCCCTTTTACTATTTCTGTGAGCCCCTTCACAGTTTTTGGATGGTTTTTCTTCTAAGGGCCCATAGTTTCCATGTTCTTATGTGAGAACTCCCTTTGGCTATTAAGCCATTCTGCCTTGACATACTGAAAACTTGAAATGCCTGGAAGTTTATTCTTCCAGGGATTCAGGTGCTTACACAATGACTGGCAGGTGTAGGGGAAATTTCTGGCTCCCTTTCTATAGGTCAAGACAAACTCTGAGGCACAACTTATACTCTAGAGCTTCTCTGTGGGATCAGATAAAGGCCGGGGCTTTGCCTGAAATCTTTTCTTTGCCTGACTTCTTCTCTCTTTCGGTCTGGCTTCTCCCCTTCCTTGCTAGTTTCTCCTGGGAACACTTTCCTCATAAATTGCACACAAACCTTCATTTTCAGGTCTGCTTCTGGGAAACCCACCTAAGGCATAAGGGTATTTTTAAAATTGATGAGAATACTGAAGAGAAAGAGAGAGGAATTATGAGGAGGAATGATTCATGAAGGAAATGACATTTGAGTTGGCATTTGAGTAATAAACAAGCTTTCAATAGACAGAGGGAAAGGAGAGAGATGCTAGCCAAAGAACCAGTATTGCACTAAGGCACCATGAGCAGCAAGTTTAGTAATGAGAGTATAGCCTGGAGTCAGTCATCCTATATTCTAATCCAGGCCCCTGTCTTACTAGATCATGGGTAATTTACTTGCTCTCTATGGGCCTCAGTTTCTTTTTCAAATTTTTAAAAATTGATACATAATAATGATACACATTTATGGGGTACATGTGACATTTTGGTGTACGTATACGATGTGTTTGATCAAGTCTGGGTAATTGAAAGATCAATCACCTCAAATGTTTACCATTTCTTTGTATTGGGGACATTCCAAATTTTCTTTTCAAGCTATTTTTATACAACAAATTAATTATGTTAACTATTGTCACCCTACAGTGCTATCAAATACTATAACTTATTTATTCTATCTAACTGTAATTTTGTACCCACTAAATAATTTCTCTTTACTCCCTCTCCCTCCAATCTTTCCAAACCTCTGATATCCACCATTCTACTCTCTACCTCCATGAAATCAACTTTTTTAGCTGCCACATATAAATGAAAACATTCAATATTTGCCTTTCTGTGCTTGGCTTATTTCACTTAAGATAATGGCACTTATGTTCCAGTTCCACCCATGTTACTGCAAATGGCAAGATTTTATTCTTTTTATGGGTGAATATTATTCCATTGTGTTTATATACACCACATTTTCTTTACCTGTTCATTCATTGATGTACATTTAGGTTGTTTCCATATCTTGGCTATTGTGAATAATGCCGTAATAAACATGGGAGTGCAGATATCTCTCTGTTTTTTTTTTTTTTTTTTGTTGAGACAGAGTCTCACTTTTGTTGCCTGGGCTAGAGTGCTGTGGCATCAGCTTAGCTCACAGCCACCTCAAACTCCTGGGCTCAAGCCATCCTCCTGCCTCAGCCTCCCAAGTAGCTGGGATTACAGGCATGCGCCACCATGCCAGGCTAATTTTTTCTATATATATTATTTGGCCAATTAATTTCTTTCTATTTATAGTAGAGACGGGGTCTCACTCTTGCTCAGGCTGGTTTTGAACTCCTGACCTTAAGCAATCTTCCCGCCTTGGCCTCCCAGAGTGCTTGGATTACAGGCGTGAGTCACCGCGCCTGGCCAGATATCTCTTTGATATATCTTTGCTTACCTTTAAGATATATATACCCAGGAGGGATTGCTACATTATATAGTAGATCTATTTTTAGTTTTTTTTTAAGGAAACTCCATACTGTTTTCTATAGTGGCTGTAGTAATTTACATTCCCTTCAGTAGTGTACTAGTATTCCCCTGTCTCCTTTCTCTACATCCTTGCCAGGCCAGCATTAGTTACTTTTTTTTTTTTTTTGTCTTTTTGATAGTAGCCATTTTAACTGGGTTGAGATGATATCTTATTGTGGTTTTGATTTGCATTTCCCTCATGATTAGTAATGTTGATTATTTTTTTCATTTACCTTTTGGCCATTTATATGTCTTCTTTTGTGAAGTGTCTATTCAGATCATTTGCCCATTTTTATTCAGATATTTGTTTGTTTGTTTTCTTGTTGCTATTGAGTTGTTGGAGCTCCTTATATTCTAGTTGTTCATCCCTTGTCAGATGGATAGTTTGCAAATATTTTCTTCCATTCTGTGTGTTGTCTCTTCATTCTGTTGACTGTTTCATTTGCTGCACAGAAGCTTTTTAGCTTGATGTAAACCCATTTGTCTATTTTTGCTTTTACTGCCTGTGTTTCTAAGGTCTCACCCAAAAGATCTTTGTCCAGACCAATGTCCTGAAGCATTTCCCCAGTGATTTCTTCTAGTAGTTGCATAGTCTCAGGTCTTCCATTTAAGTCTTTAACCCAGGGGTCCTCAAACTTTTTAAACAGGGGCCAGTTCACTGTCCCTCAGACCGTTGGAGGGCCGGACTATAGTTTAAAAAAACTATGAACAAATTCCTATGCACACTGCACATATCTTATTTTGAAGTAAAAAAAGAAACTGGCAAAAACACCCACATGTGGCGTGCAGGGCGTAGTTTGAGGATGCCTGCTTTAACCCATTTTAATTTGATTTTTGTGTTGGTGAGAGATGAGATCTACTTTCATTCTTCTGCTTATGAATATCCAGTTATCCCAGCACCATTTGTTGAAGAGACTGTCCTTTCCTCAATATATGTTCTTGGAGCCTTTGTAAAAAATCAGTTGGCTGTAAATGTGTGGATTTATTTATGTTTTTTTTTATTCTGTCCCATTGCTCTATATGTCTGTTTTTATGCCATTACCATGCTGTTTTGTTATATATCTATGTGGTATATATAATTTTTTATTTCAGCATATTATGGGGGTACAAATGTTAAGGTTATGTATATTGCCCTTGCCCCCCCACCCCTCAAGTTAGAGCTTCAAGTGTGTCCATCCCCCAGACGGTGCACATCTCACTCATTATGTATGTATATACCCTTCCCCTCCTCCCCCCTCGCACCTGCCGAACACCCCATAAATGTTATTCCTATATATCCACTTAGATGTTGATCAGTTAATACCAATTTGATAGTGAGTACATGTGGTGCTTGTTTTTCTATTCTTGGGATACTTCACTTAGTAGAATGGGTTCCAGCTCTATCCAGGAAAATACAAGAGGTGCTATATCACCATTGTTTCTTATAGCTGAATAGTACTCCATGGTATACATATACCACATTTAATTAATCCACTCATGTATTGATGAACATTTGGGTTGTTTCCACCACTTTGCAATTGTGAATTGTGCTGCTATAAACATTCAAGTAAAGGTGTCTTTTTTGTAGAGTGTCATTTGTTCTTTTGGGTAGATGCCCAGTGGTAGGCTTGCTGGATCAAATGGTAGATCTACTCGTATCACTTTAAGGTATCTCCATATTGCTTTCCACAGAGATTGAACTGGTTTGCAGTCCCACCAGCAGTGTAGGAGTGTTCCTACCTCTCTGCATCCATGCCAACATACAATAAATGTTGGTGTGTAGTATATTTTGAAGTCCAATAGTGTGATGCTTTCAGCTTTGTGCTTTAAGTTCAGGATTGCTTTTGCCATTCAAGGTCATTTGTGGATCCATACAAATTTTAGTATCGTTCTTTTCTATTTCTGCTAAGAATGTAATTGGTCTTTTTTTTTTTTTCCAAAGAGACATGGTCTCACTGTATTGCCCAGGCTAGAGTACAGTGGCTATTCACAAGTGCAATTACAGTGCACTACAGCCTCGAACTCCTGGCCTCAAGATGTCCTCTCACCTCAGCCTCCTGAGTAGCTAGGAGTAAAGGTGCATATCACTGTGCCCTGCTTGTAGAGATTGCAATGAATCTGTAGATTGCTTTAGGTAGCATGGGCATTTTAACAATATTGATTTTTCCAATCCATGAGCATTGGATATATATCCATTTTTTGTGCCCTCTTTAATTTTTTTCATCAGTGTTTTGTAGTTTTCATTATAGAGATCTTTCACTTCTTTAGTAAAACTTATTCCTGCATTTATTTTGTAGCCATTGTAAATGGAATTGTTTCCTGGGTTTCTTTTTCAGATTTCTCATTGTTGGTGTATAAAACTGCTACTGATTTTTGTATGTCGATTTTGTATCCTGCAACTTCATTGATTTTTTTAAATCAGTTCTAACACTTTTTTGGAAGAGTTTTTAGGTTTTTTAAAATACAGAATCATCATCTGCAAAGAAGGATAATTTGACTTTTTCCTTTCCAATTTGGATGTCCCTTATTTTATTCTCTTGCCTAATTGCTCTGGATAGAAATTACAGTACTGTGTTAAATAAAAGCAATTAAAGTGGACATCCTTGTCTCTTCCAGATCTTAGAGGAAAGATGTTCAATTTTTTCTTATGCAGTATGTTGTTAGTTGTGGGTTTCTCATATATGGCCTTTATTGTTTTGAGGTATGTTCCTTCTATACCCAGTTTGTCAAGAGTTTTTTATCATGAAGGAATGTGGAATTTTATCAAATGTTTTTCTGGCATCTATTGAAATGATCATATGGTTTTTATTCTTGATTTTGTTAATGTGATGTATCAATGTTATTGATTTGTGTATGTTGGACCATCCTTGCATCCCTGAGATGAATCCCACATGATCATGATGAATGGTCTTTAAATGTGTTGTCAAATTTGATTTTCTAGTCTTTTGCTGAGAATTTTTGCATCTATGTACATCAGGGATATTAGCCTATAGTTTTCATTGTTTTTGTTGTGTCCTTGTCTGCTTTTGGTACCAGGGTAATGCTGGCCTTGTAGAATGAGTTTGGAAGTATTTTCTTGCCTTCAATTTTTTGTAATAATTTGAGTAGAATTAGTATTAGTTCTTTAACTGTTTGGTAGAATTCAGCAGTGAAGCTATCATTTCCTGGACTTTTCTTTGATAGGAGATTTTTTTATTACTGCTTCAATTTTGTTACTCATTATTGGTCTGTTCAGGTTTTCTGTTTCCTCATGATTCAATCTTGGTAGGTTGTATGTGTCTAGGAATTTATCTTTTTCTTCTAGGTTTACCAATTTGTTGGCAATGGTGGTGGTTCATAATAGTTTCTAATTATCCTTTGCATTTCTGTGGTGATATTAATTATAATATCTCTTTTTTCATCTCTGATATTTTATTTATGGTCGTATGAGTTGTAATGCCTCTTTCTTCATCTCTAGTATTTTAGTTATTTGTGTATTCTCTCTTTTTTTCTTAATTAGTCTAACTAAAGGCTTATAGATTTTTTTGTTTTCAAATAACCACCTTTTCATTTTGTTGATCTATTTTTCGTAGTCTCGATTTCATTTATTTCTGCTCTGATCATTATTATTTATTTCCTTCTACCAGTTTTGGGTTTGCTTTGTTCTTACTTTTCTAGTTCCTTGAGATACACCATTAGGTTGCTTATTTGAAGTCATTCTTCCTTTTGGATATAGTTGTTTGTTGCTATAAACTTTCCTGTTAGAACTACTTCTTCTGTATCCCGTAGTTTTTGGTATGTTATGTTTTCATTTCACTTGTCTTGAGGAATCTTTTTGATTTCCTTTTTAATTTCTTCATGGACCCATCTGTTATTCAGGAGCATATTGTTTAAATTCTATGAATTTGCCTTTGTTTCCTGGTCTGGGAAAGCCTTACATCGAGCACCAGAAGTTAAATATTGTCCCAGAACAGTTTTGCTGCCCTACCATTGTTTCCAAGTTTGGGGATGATTTAAGGAGGCATCAGACTGTACTGAGGTACAGAATATTAAGGCCTTCTTGGGGTCATATAAATTTATAAGGCTCAAGGTATGCACCCATTTCCTGGAGAAGTTGGCCACTTCTTGAGGAAATGGGAATTGATAGCTCTGAGCTATGTGCCTGGGGATGTTTATCCTGGACTTCCTGGACTGCCTAGGATTGTTTATCCTGGGCTGTCCAGGAATGTTTACCCTAGGCTCATGCCCGGAACTGTTATATGAGACCAGTCTCTACAGACCCTGGTTCCTGGCCAGACCTGGGACCTCATGTGACCAAAGCATATGCCTTTTTGGCGCCAAAGCCTTCCTTTGTTCAAACCACTATATAAAAACAGCATAGAAAAGCCCCTGAGGGGCCGCCATTTGTTCCTATCCAACCTCTCAGTGTGCAGCTGCCTGCCTGCTTGATATCCTCGCGTGATGTTGCCTTCCCCACTGCCTGAGACTTGCCTGTGATGGTAAACTCTGGTGCTGTAACTTCCCCATGATGGTTAATTCCGGTGCTGATAATGGGATCCTAGTGGTATGATTATTTCTTTATGTTCTTCTCCTGCTGTGCTATGTAAATAGGTCTCCTTTATTTTCCCTTTTTCTCTTCCCCCTCAATAAATGTAAGTAAAACTGGTGTGGCTTGTGGTGGTGTGTCCTGCGGATCGAGCTTAAATTAGAAAAAAGTCTGTGCACAGCAATTGATAAAATTAATTATCAATACACAGATAGAACATAATCCTGACCTTTTAGTTTTTTCCAGGTCAAGGAAAGGCTCTACATAAGCACCTGGGCCTTGTGGAAAATTTGGTCAGGGATTTGGGTCTTCCAGAGGATTGTGTCCTGTGGCAGTACATTACTAATCAGTCTCTTCAATGTGGTATGCTGCCAATCAGAGTTCCGAGTATTCACCATGATTCATATGCCAGTGCCAGTCACTACAATCAGCATCTGCTTTTTATCTCCAATTCCCCTCAGGTAATTCAGCCTTCCTGATACTCCCAATGGCTTATGTGGACAAGACTGGAGTGGGCTTCCCATGAAGATTCCCAAACAGTGGAGAGATCAAACATCTATCTTCAATTTCCTCTTCTCACTTCAGAAATTGTGAGTCTAGGGCAGGAGTGGGGAACCTGCAGCTTTAAGGCCACATGTGGCCTTCTAGGTCCTTAAGTGAGGTCTTTTGACTGAATCCAAATTTTACAGAACAGATCCTTTTATTTTTATTAATACGTTTTGTTTGTCTTTCATATTTTTATTTTATTTTTTAAATGAATGTATTTAAAATACCAAAGAATAAAATAAGTTTCAACAAAATAATACTCCCAGATTTACTGGCACATTAGTAAGCCATAAGGACTAAATTGACAACTGCTACACTCATGATTTAGTTCTAACTTCCCCCACCTGACTGGTGCCTCTACCACATGAGGCTGGATGGGGAGAATTTATGGGGGTCAGGTACACCAGTCTGTTATCAGTTTTTGACAAAGGTGCACTGTGTTTCTTTTTGAAGTGGAATTTGTGAATGGTTGCATAATTTGGCAGTATTTTTTATTCTGTCTGCTTAACAGCCCATCAGGTCAAAAAAGACCAAGAGAATGCTGAAGGAAGAAAATAGATTTTTTAATGAGGATTGGTAATTGCAATATTATCTTGTTTCTGCTAAATATAAGATGATCTTTTTACTTTGTGATACTGCAATATCAACATTATAGAAGTTCAATGTTCATCATCATTATAATGCTCATAAGGACCACAAATATTTTAAATTAGAGGTAGAGGTGCGAAAGGTTGTATTGCAGAAATTAAATGATAAAAAGCAAAGACAATTCTTTCAAGCAGCAATAAGACCTGGAAATAATGCCACTAACGCACCTTATAAAGTAGCTTATATACTCAGGAGAAAAAGGGAAACCACTGAGTGATGTAGAAATTGTGAAAGAATGCATTGTCAAAGTTGTAGGATGCTTAGACCCTGACAATGTTTCAAAGTACACACAACTGCCTCTTTGAAGGAGAACCATAACTGATTGGCAGCATGAATTAGCCTTCAACTTAACAGAACAACTTCATGCAATACTTCAAAAAGAAAATATATTCAACCTCTTTAGATGAATCAACTGATACTACTGACTCAGCACAGGTCTTACACTTCATTTGTGTCATAACAGAATATTTCCTTTTCTATGAAGAGTTACTCACTTTGGGCACTCTTGCAAACAGAACACAGGAAATAGATATCTTCAAAAACTTTCAAGATAAATGTTGTGAAGTTGGACGGAATTTGTGAAATTTAGTGAATGTATGTACAGCTGCTGCTCCTTCCTTGGCAGGAAAGCATGGAGGGTTTATTGCATAGATAAAAAAGTATTAACAGATGCAGATGCTATTTCTTTTCCTTGTATCTTGCACCAGGAAAATCTTTGTGTTAAAGCTACTATTTTAAGTGACACTTTGCAACAAGTTATAAGTAATGTTAATGATATTTGTGCAAATGCAACATGGCATACTCAGTTCCATAACATGCTAAAGTTGAATGATGAGGTACTCAGTGTGGATTTGCCATATCATTCTCAAGTGTGTTGCCTACTGCAGGGACTGGTGTTAGCCAATATTTTGTCTCTGCAGGACCAGATAGTTAAATTTTATGAAGAACAGAATCAGCAATGTGAATTATTGAAAGAAGATTTCTATGGGAATGCAGCATTTTTGCATGATATCATGTCAAAACAAAACAACTTGAATATTTCTTTGCAAGATAAACTAAGTCTATATATGATATGTGGCAAAAAAAAAAATCCAAGCATTTCAAAAAGAGCTATCTTTCTTAAAAATACTTCTTCTTCAAAAGTTAATTTCACATGAACATTTTCTCCAGTTAGCAAAGGTCACTGATGAGCAGGATAATATATGCAAATCATCTGAAGAATACACAGCTGTTATAGACCTATTGATTGGAGAATACACTGAAAGGTTCACTGACTTTAAGAATCATGACATCAAACTCAAATTAGCATTTTGGCCTCAACTAGTTGATATTACCAAGGCACCTAAAGAACTGAAGATGGAATTGATTGACCTCTCAGTAGATGACATTTTAAAGTCATTGCTTGATGCTCAGAAAGATCCAATTGAAATATGAAAAAATGTGGTAGAATACCCACACCTTCAGCTACATTCCTAAAATATGCTCTCTTGCTTTCAATCACTTATTGCTGCGAATCTACATTCTCCTATCTAATCCAAATCAAGAAGCCCTTAATGTCACAAATGACTGATACCCATCTAGAGGATCAACTCAAACTGTGGACCTCCACACTGCAACCAAATATTCAAATACTTTCCAACAAAAAGCAGACACAACAAAGTCATTAAAAGATTAATTAGCGTCAAAATTGACAAATAGTTTTCATTTTTTGAAATTATTAGGAACATAGTTAGATTTTTACAAAATAACATAAATGTTTAAGTATATCTAATTGAAGTTTCTTGAATCTGCCCTCATTTGATTATAGCTAAATTAATGCAGCCTTCCAACATGAAAAGTTTCCCCACTCATAGTCTAGGGAAATTCTCTGTGAGTCTTTATGGTGTTATGGTGTTATGCCAGATAGGGAGAGGGGAACTGTGTCTCAGTTTTCTAATCTGTGAAATGAGAATAACAATTACTCTTGCCTTTTGGAATATTTTTAATGAGGTTTAAATGAAATAGCATTTGTGAGGTATTTAGTAGAATGCCTGACAGAAAGTAAGTACTTCAGAAAAATATTATTTTTGTTGTTATTGTTTTGCTTGATAAGAGCAATGAGGAGAGGTATAGAACATAAACCCTCTGAGAAGGTGGACTATAGAGACATATGAACGTACTGATATAACATTTGGAATTTATTTTATTTTGTTTTATTTTATTTTATTTTTGGTCACTAAAAATTTCTTAAACATCCATGTTTAAAACATGCTTTAGTTTTTTGAAATTCCCTTCTAGTTACTGGAGGAAGGGGATATGAGTTCAGGTTACCATTCACCCCCATCCCTTCTGAGAATCTGTTTGCTAAAGCATACACACAAGTGTCAGAAATCAAATGAGGCCCAATAGGACCTTATTACTAGCTTTATAGTTGATCTCCAAACATCCAAGTACAGGGCTCTCAGGTAAAATCCAGCTTTAAGAATCTAATTTGAGCTTGAAGCTAAAAGCGAACTTTCTGGTCCTCAACCTAAATCTTTATCTTGAGACCTGCCTGCTCACGTGGTCTTTCAGAGATATGAATGGCACTGCAATGTAGACTTAGGTCCAATTTACCCAACCAGCTACATTATCAAGGACCCCAGGCCAGCTTAACATACTCAGTAGCAGGAGTCAAAGAAGGTCCTGCGTGGTTTGTTCGTTTCAAAGAGGCAAGAATTTCAAGGGTACCTATCAAGTCCCTACCCAGAAGTGAAAGCATGAGCAAAATCCAAATGAAACAACTTTTCTAATGATGTTTTAAAATTTCTGCATCAAATTTCAATTTGCAAGAACTCTCTTATTTTCACATTTTTAGTATATAATTTTGTTTCTGTTTCAAGGGTGAAATAGATTCTCTTATTTATTGTTTTTAGGATAATTATGGATGTTTTCTTTGTCTTTTAAGTTTTCTTCTACTTCCTGTATTGTCTCTGTTTCTTCTAAATTTTTATCTTTCTGTTTGTTTGTTTTCTGTCTATTTTTCAAATTTCAAGCTTTTTTCACATGCCTGGTAATATTGGTGGGGCAAGGCAGGGGAATTGGAAGAATTCTATTGGCAATGGCAGAAAGAAAGAGTAAGAGGAATATATAGATGAAATATAGCATAATGGGAGGAATGTGGGATAAGGATGAAGTTTTATTGGAGAGGAGTACATGGGAAAGTGTTGTTCCCATACTGATGTATTGGGATATCAGGATGGCAGATCCATTAGAGGTACAAATTGATTGTCAGGAGAAAGGGAAGTTTGGCTTGGCAGAAGGGCTGCTGTCATAATGGGAGTGGGTTCAAGTTTCAGCATATTATGGTGAGCAAAAGAGGACCAGAAAGAGGAAGTTGAACTACGATCATTTCTAACATTACACATACGGACTGAAGAACCTTATCGAGAGGCTGCAGAGCCTAAAGTAGGAAAATGGGCATTTTCTGGCACAGAGACCAGAAGGTCTAACCTAGTAGATGTTTCCAGGTAGGGGAAATTTTCAGACAACCGGAACTCAATGACGCAAGAGTCAGGAAGAATCATCTGGAAGCTCTCTACTCCCATCAGTGTCTAATCAGTGACAAAGTGAGGCAGGGCAAGGTCTTCGAGGAGGAAAATTAGCAAAAGTAATGTCTCTGCATAAGAGGTCTGAGCTGGCTGGGAAGAGCCAGGGAATATTTAACATTGTCCCAAGTCTGAGTGGGGTATGGAAAGAAATTGTCCAGCCCCAGACTGAGCTCACTCCCGTAAGCTGGATCTCTTAGCCTGCTTGGATTTGATCCAGAAAACAGGCTGGGGCTAAGCCAAGAGATGAGGCCCATCAATAAATCTACCCGTAAGAGCTGAGGAAGGCAAAAGCAGGTGAAATGAGACAGCATGCTAACATCAGATCTTTACCTGTGGGGGCAGGGACAGATGGACAGGGAGTCTTAAACTTGAAAGTGTATCAGGATCACATGGGGAGCTTGTGAAAACACAGTTGTTCGGACCTCACACCGAAAGATACAGATTCTGTTTACCTGGGGTAAAATCAAAGCATATTTGACCCCTATCTGGACCCTTCCAAAAAGAAGGGTCCAATCACTTGACTCTTTGGAGGACAATAAAAAAGGAGTTATTTTTCTCTGCAAAGCAAAAAAAAAAAAAAAAAAAGACAAAAAATGAGAAAAACAATCACTTCTTCGGTGGCTTGAGATCATGGATGAAAAGGGGTCTATATCCAGAAGCAACTTCTCAATAAATGTTTCTTCTCCTTTCAATAAAAGTTTGTTACAGCTCAAGATGTGATAATTAGTGAGTATACTATTACAAGAGCTCAGATTAGAGAAAGGACCAAGCATTTGACTACAATAATGGTTAAGATTACCAAAATTAGCGTAAACATGCTTCAACAGCATATAGGTATTATTTTAAACACTAAAACAAAAGAGAGGAAAGGGTCAAATATTACTTTAATACATCCTTTCTGGCTGACTGAATTTTTCTAGTGGTGCTGTCTCCCATTGTGACAGAAAAGCTTAAGCACAGGGAGATGGTGTCAAAAGAAAAAATGAAAGCTTTAGTCAGCACTGCTTTTAGTGTCCATGGAAGCAGAAATAACTGCAATACAGAGGACAATGCAGAACTCAATAGCTATGGTTTCAGGAGTGGAGCAGTGGACGAGTCAGTAGTAGAGAGAGCTGCACAGGGGATAGGAGAGATCACATTTCCAGGCTGTGTTGTGGAAGTGGATAGCAGGGTGAAACAATGTGTGCAGACAAGAATACTGCCAGGGAGAGGCAAAATATCTGTTGAGGGGAAGCAGCTTTGCACCACTGCAGAGCTGAGCCTGAGTTTGCAAAGCAGGAAAGTAACTTTTATAAACACAAATTCCAAGAACTCACTGCAGGTATTTGTGAGATCTTTTATTCATGCGAAATTCCAAAGACAGCAACAGAGATTGCTGTTGTGTGAAGATGGCGGCTAAATTCAGGCTGAGGAAGCAAGTATTCACCATTCACGTAGAAATGGTAAAATCCAAGGAGACTTTGCTTCTACAAAGCTATTATTTGGCTGAAAATAAGCTAGTGTTAGTGCTACATTTTGATTGGCCAACAGTCTTCTCTTCTGAAATAATTTAAAATAATGTGCCCTGAGCCCATGAAGGAGAGAGCCATGGCAGAAGTATCTCTCTCTTGGCAAGGTTCCTGAATGGGCTTGAAAGTCTGCAGGCAGCAGCAATGGAGAGTGCAGCATTGCTTCTGCCTAGGGCACCTGGGGACTCCATTTGTTTTCATGGAAAACAATGGAAACAAATAGAGGCAGTAAGCTCCAGGGAAAAGGGACACTCTCTGGCTCTTATAAAGGACCAGAGTGTGCTCTTCCAGAGAGCTGTGACAGGCAAGCCCATTAGCATGGAACATTTAAATAATTGGGAATATTTCCAGGAGAATTCACAGAAAGCATGCTGGTCCACGGCCACTTTTAAATGAATCTGTGTGGCCTCTTTATCCTTGCTTCACACACACACACACACAAATGTACTGAAAAAAAGAAAATATATAACAATTTCTGCTTTCTCCTCCATTTCTCCAGAGTTACTGTTGTTTATGTCTCCAGTTAAAAAAACGAAAATAAGAGAAATATTCTCCAAATCCTTAATACCAATGAAAATTGATATAGAGTTTAAGAAATTTCCTCAAGTCTTGAAAGCAAGGACTTTGTAAGTATGTGGTATTCATTCCATCAGAAGTATATTTTGAAGGCACTCTCCACTTTTAAAATATAGTTAAAATCTCCTGTGTTCTTGATATCAGAATCCACCCCTCCTGTTGTTTTGTCATCCAGATAAGGACTTTGGGAAAGAAATACAGACATCAAACAGAAACATGGTGTAACATTTTAAGATAGTCCAGTGAAATATGTCCTTTATGTGCCCATAAAATCCTCAAAGAAAATATCCACTTTCAACTATATGTTGCAGAGTTGGGGAACTCTGTCTTGGGGGACTCCTATGAAGGGCCAACTATGAATTCAAAATGGGTGGTGATGCAAGAGCTGAGAAGTCAAACAAAACCTGAGCTACCCAAGAGTGTTTCTATTCCATTTGAGTTTCTGTAGTATTTACTTTTCTTAAGGATTGTATTTACTCTTCTTATCTCTCAATAGCTTCAAGCTTGATTATTGCTTACTTGCCTCCTAGAAAAAGAACTAAGTGAGGAATATCTATAATATTGTATTAGGCAGTTTCAAACAACAGAATCTACTTTCGTTGTTTCAACTGTAAAGCAGATTTACAGGTAAAGATAAAGATATTAGGTAACTCAAATCATTATTTCCTGGAGAAATGGTAAAAATTATATCTCAGAATTGGCCCAAGGGAAAACCACCTCTGCTGCTCCTGCCAAGCACTAAATGCCAAAAATTTGACTTTATAGCAACCATTACTACTGCCAGCCATAATGCTACTTCTGCACCAGAAACACAAGTTTGTGAATGCCTTGGCTATTTTCTGTGCTGGTACAAACAGAAATTCCATGCCAAGGTTTTTCCTTTTTTGTTTATGTCCAAATTTAAGTCTCATAGATAGATCTGATTTGTGCAGTCTAAGTCATATTGGTTGTTACAAAAGAAGCCAAAAATTTCAATTCAGACTTCAACACACAGTACTCACAAGGCGGAGGTTTTCTTGAATGTAGAGAGACTTTTCAAAATACAATGGGAAGTTGTAATTATAACAGAGGTCAAGTAAAACAGTGGATGGATAGATCTCCCTCTTTTTTTCTGGCATTTCTATTTGTGTTTCAGTCACTTCTTTAGCCCATGATTTCATCAGCTACATTCACGCTATTTTTAAGCAATATTTTTATACTTGAATATCTTCATGTGTAACCTAATTAGCTCTCATTCTACAATACGGACTGTATTTAATAGGTTAACGGTTCCCTGTTGAATGAGCCAAACCTTCAATTTTTAGCTAACTAGCAAAACTACCCAATTCAAACACATAATGATCTGTTACACTTTTATAGCTTTGCTGTCCTGTGCCAAACTGCCTTTTTATAAAAGGTTTTCTTTAACACCATCAGAACCTTTGCTCTTTCTTGAATGAGAGTTGTTTTCCATACCCAAATATGCTCTGACACCACCCTCATAGATTCTGGACTTAAGAGTCTCAACTATGGCTTTATATGTCTAGAGGCCTATATTTACTAGAAGAACTTGAGGAAGAAAGCAAGTATCTGTTTCAGAAGCAGACCAATACTACAACAACAAAAACAACAGCAAACCCAACCCCATAAAAGGAAAAATCTATTTGACACCCACTGACTACCTTTACAATTTGCTGGGCATTGAATAGCAAGCTAGGGATTTAGAAATAAATCATAGACAAGTGCTACTCTCCAGGGTGCTAATAAGGTGTCTAGTGAGGGAGGCAGACCCGTGTGGCTTGACATAAGAGGAAGAGGGCAACTAGGAAACTTCAGAGGTCTGGCCGTGCAGCTAGAGGGGGGATTGTGTGTTTGTGTGGGAGAGGAAATATTTGAGGTCATAGTTTACACATCTTAGGAGCATCCTGTGTTTCTGTCTATGTCTTTTATTTAAAATTATTTGTGTACAGAGAGCAAATGTGGTGAAATGTTAAAATTCATTGCACCTGGATAAAGGGTGTATGAGAATCCTTATACTATTCTGGAAACTTTCTGTAGATCTGAAATTACATCAGCATATAAGTTTAAAACAGAATAAAAAGCATTTCAGCAATTACGACTTCATGAATGGACTATGATTTCATGCTATCATTTCTATATCTGGTTTGGAGGCAGTGTATCTTTATCTATAGAAGTCTCATTCTACTAAGTATTTAACACATTCTTGACTTTTCTTACTGATGGTGTCTTATCTGTATGTAGAGGAAATATCAATTGAACTCTTACTCTGGGCTTAATTCCTACCAACAAGAACTATAGAGTTCTTAAAATGAGTATGACAGGAACTTTGGAAGGAAGTAATTTTCTTGGAGTTTCTAAAAGTGAAATGTTGGCAATAGAAATAAAGATACCCTAGATTTCAGAACAGCATATCCTTAAAAAGTCAGATAGAATGTGGTTATATCTCATGGTTAAGGTTTCTAAAAGGTGTTCAAGAGAGATGAGAGATTCCAGAAATTCTTGTAATAAGAAATTAGACTGAATAGCAGTTATAAAAAGGGAAGAATCTAAAGAAAGCAATGTGACTTACACAGGGATCCTCTGATGTACCCAAAAGATAAAATGGGGAAAAAAGAACCAAATGGAAAATATAGGAGATGGGTGCCCATTTAAGTTTCATTTCTACATTTCCTAATGTTTAGTACACAACACTGTGGGATGGGAAAAAAGAAGTAGAAAATTCCAAAGGCACTTGCTCAGTCATCACAACAGGAAAGTGATATGATTGACAGAAAGACACCAACAGACACTATGATAGAAGACACAAAGTGTTTTTCAATGGGAAAAGACACAAAAATTTATGGAGATGCCTAGAAAAAACAGGAGCTAATACATCATGCTCCCCACTAGAAGTATAATGTCCCAGATCTCCCAAGTTCTACACAGAAACATGGAACTGAGGAGGGGTGGCATGAGATGCTCTCCTTGCACAAGTTTATACCCTCCTGGCCACCTACTGCTTCACTTTTGAGAGCCACCAGGTGCAAATAATTATATAAAAATACCAGCACATATTGGAATATTTACAGCAAGGCCTGACAAAGTGAAGGTCAAATTCCCAAAGTAATAACCGCATAGTACTCAGGCTTCAGGTTTGAGTTATACTCCTTATACCCTGACCTAAGATTTAATATTTTTACAGCATCAAATCGCTATATTTAATACTATATTTATGAGTAAGAGTACGTGGATGCTTGACATTTCAGGCAGGCTACAATAACTTTTCCAACTATCCAGTGAGAGGACCGTATTGCAAAATTAATTAATTAATTATAACTTTTTCCTGAATTGAACAATTTTTTAATCTCTCCCATTTTTGAGAGAAACTGACTCACATTGGCTTGACTTTTTCCTGGAGCATATTATATTATGTTTTCCTTTTCAACATTATCATGGACTTATAACTTTATTTATCATTTCAGTTAACTGTACAAATTATTGTCATTTTATTTGGATGCACAGATTGTCTCTATTTAGCCACTAGCATTCCTCTCTTTGGCCCAATGGTTCTTAACACTGGCTATGTCTGGAGACATTTTTGATTGTCACATCTTGGGGAGCAGTGCTACTGGCATCTAGTGGGTAGAGATCAGGGGTGCTGCTAAATATTCTATAATTCTCAGGACAGTCCTCACAACAAAAACTATCCAGCCCAAAATGTCTGTGGTTAAGAAACCCTGAGGCTAATCTCTATATCTTTATTAATACCACCTGTAGACACTTTTGTTAATAAATGTCCTCTGGTATGTCCCAGTTATCTCCCATTCAAGTGATTCCTAGGAACTGGCCATTTTAGAGGTTTGAAGTTTGCTTTTCTTCTTAGACCTTCACTTGAAAATGGAAACATTTCCACCTGAAGGTTCTGTTTTGTCCTGCTTAAATTGTTTTCACCCACTTTTCAAGTGACATTGATCTCTGGGTGGGTGGTCCATGGCACCCTGGTCTCAATCAGCCCTGGCATGGGGTAGGGGGTGGACTCAGCCAAGACACAGTTTGGCCTCACAGCATGTTCTCATTTAAGCTTGTGATCTTCCCTCCCCACTTTCAGGTTTCTTCATTGCCAGGTGTGTGGTAGCAAGGGAAAGGGGCTTCTGTTTCTCAAAGCTCACTTAGGCAAAGGAGGTCTCCACTGGGCCTGCACCGGGACTGGGACACCTCATACTATCCTATCCCCACAGTCTCCCAGTGGGGCTGCCCCTCCATCACTCCTCTTGTGGCCCATGTTATGGACTAAATGTTACTGTCCACCCAAAATTCATACATTGAAGTGTTAATCCCCAGTGTGGCTGTATTTGTAGATGGGACCTTTAAGGAAGTAATTAAGGTTAAATGAGGCCATAAAGGGGAAGTCCTGATCTGATAGGATTAATGTCCTTATAGGAAGAGACAACAGAGAGCTCACTTTCTCTCTTTTTCTCTCCCTGGGCACACACAAGGAAAGCCAGGAAGACAGCCCTCACCAGAAACCAAATCAGCCAGAAACCTGATCTTGTACTTATAACCTTCAGAACTGTGAGAGAATCGATGTTTGTTGTTTAAGCCCCCTAGTCTGTGGTATTTTGTAATGGCAACCTAAGCTAAGACATGCTGTCAGTGCAAGAGTGCCTGACTCTCTACTAACTCACTTTGATACTTGGTTTTCTCACTAGCATCCACTTGTTCTTTGGGACCCTCTCCACCTTGTACAACTTTAAAATAATCTTTTATAATATTTTTCCATCTTTTACTAAAATTTCAGGGGAAGTTAGATTTGTAAAAACCTTCCCTTACTTACCAGCTCTGAGATTGTTGAAAACATAACATGTGTCCCTTGCTGCCAGTCCCAATATTTGTAACTTTGGAGAGGCTTACTTTCCTCTTTTTATCTTAGTTTAGGAAGCTGGTATTTCCCCAAGCAAAAGTACATATATAATTATAAAGTCAATGATTGACCATTTTAGTTACATTATCACAATGTCCTTTTTATTATAAACTAACTTATAACTGTTTTATTTTATTTTATATTTATTTCAGAAAATTATGAGAGTACAAACATTTTGGTTACATTTTATATCTTTGCCTCTCCCTAGCAAAGGAGAGATATGCCCTTCCCCTCCACAATGCTCTCCACATCCCTAAGATGTGGGTCTACTCCCCAAACCCCGAATCCCTGGTGAACACCATCACCATGTGAACACCATAGTGTTAATCAGTCAGTGCCAATTTGATGGCGAGTACATGTGGAGCCCATTTTTCTGATCTTGTGTCACCTCACTTCAGATAATGGGCTCAAGCTCAATCCAGGAAAATATAAGCGGTGCTAGATCACTGTTGTTTCTTATAACTGAGTAATATTCCATTGTATACATACACCAAATTTTAATAATCCACTCATGAATTAACGGGCACTTGGGTTGTTTCCACATCCTTGCAATAGTGAATTGTGCTGCCGTAAACATTTGGGTGCAGATGTCTTTATTATAGAATGTCTTTTGCTCTTTTGTATAGATGCCTAATAGTGCTATTGCTGGATCAAATGGTATTTCTGTTTTTAGCTCTTTGAGGTATCAAACATATAAAAAAAATGCTCAACATCTCTAATCATTAGAGAAATGGAAATCAAAACCACAATGAGATATCACCTAACCCCAGTGAGATTGGCCTCTATCAAAAAAATCCCCAAACAACAAATGTTGGTGTGGTCGTGGAGAGACAGGAACACTCTTACACTGCTTGTGGGACTGCAAATTATTGCAACCTCTGTGGAAAAGAATTTGGAGATACCTCAAAGAGAAAATTATTTTTAAGTGGCTATCTCTGAACACATTTTCAAAAACCCAATTAGTTTGCACAAATCTCTGAGCTGTAAGGTCAGAGCTGACCATAAAGGAAAAGGTTTACTACACAAAATTTAAAGCATATTTATTCATAATTAAAACTCTAACATGGACCCAGCTATCCCTTACTCACTTTTTCAGGTAAGATCAGTGAAGACTGAGCTTTACTTAATTTTATCATTGTTGTCACAACTTCCTCCTACATTAAAGATTTCTCATTTCTTAAATTCTTATTATTATAAAAATCTGCTGCCTCTGACAAAATCTAAAATAAAGACAAAGAATTTTCTCTGCTTGATTTTTACTGTTCTTCTTCATATCTAAAATACCAGACATATCCAATGTCTGCCGAGAAACAGCTTGGTCTCAGTTTCCATTACTACTCAGACTGGATTTTGTAATTTCCTTTTCAATATAATACCTCAGGTATTTTTAACCCTTTGGCTTGAAACAACAGAAGCAACCAGGAAATTATAACTGTGACCATTTCCAATATTCAATCCAGAATGTCAAACTGTGTGGAATCAAGGAACCGATTGACATACTCCACTGAAACACTTCTTTCTTTGTCCCTAGCCATACTTTTTCTCTTTTTTCTTTTTTTTAACAACAATGATCCACTTGTTACCTTAGCATTGTGGTAGTAATACTTTTATGGTTTCTCTAGTTCTCCTTATCAACACAGCTATCAGGATTCAAATACTTTGTAGCAATTCCATTTAAACTGTGAATCAGTGATATCTACAGAAAAAAAACAATAGGCATAGCTAGAAGTGTAAAGTTTCTATAAAGATGTTAAATGAAGTAGAAAATATACAATATACTCCCAGTTGAAGGTGAGACTTTGAGGTCCCCAAATTTCCCGACAGATCCATTTAGCTGTGAATGACACAACCAACATGGATCAAGGATTGTACACGGCATAAGAAATTCCCCTTGCCATTCTCATGGAGGTCCCTAGCCTTCTAAAAGCTTCCACAACTCATATGACTATTCCAGACACTCTGGCTACCTTCCTACGCTTCAGAACAACTGCACACCATTCCTGCCTCAGGTTTTGGTGAAGAGGGGGCAATTTTTCAAGAGCATCAACCAGCAATTCCAGACTTTCAGCCTATCTGATGTTCCCTTGCAGCACCCAAATTAAACTTGTTATTTCAGCCTGGAAATCCCTTTTCCTTCTGTGTATCACATACTGATTGAGAGCATCAGCACACAACTGATCAAGCAAAGGGGAACTTCCAAGCCATCTTTGACTTCAACTTTCTTACCCTTGTAATCCAATCAGGCTCTAAGTTGTGTGGATTCTTCCTGTGAACTATCTCTTAAATCCATCCCTTCTTCTCCATTCTTTCTAAGCCATTCTTCACCTACTTTTCCCGAACAGACCTCATATTTTCTCTTCCCCTACACAATATTCCAAGGTGAGCTCATCTATTCTTTTGGATTAAAATAGCATCATTTTGCTGATGAGTCATAACTTTATATCTAGCTAGAGGAATTCTCTAAATCCCAGACTCACACATCCCACATATCCAACAGTCTACTTGGTGTTTCCACTTAGATGTCTCAGAAGCATCACGAACTTAACATCTCTAAAACAGAACAATTAATTTCCCATCCAAAGTGTATTCCCTCCCACCAGTCTTCTCCATCTCCATAAGTGGTATCACTTTTCACCCAAAAATTCAGTTTAGAGATAGTTACCCTTGATTCCTTGTTTCCTCTATGTCCAATCCATACAGCAAGTCAGACTGATGAACCTCAAGTATCCACATTTCTCCGTACCTATCGTTGCTACTTTAGACTAGGCCACCATCATCCCACCATCATCTTTCACCTAGACTACTGCAACAAATGCTGTCTGGTCCACACCATTCTATCCTTGTTCCTTTCTAATCCTTCCTCTACACCATATCAAGAATACTCTTCTAAAATAGGACTTTAATCATATCACTTGCTGAAAACTCCTCAATGGCTTCTTGTTCTATTTCAAACTCCTTACTATAGCCCTACAAGGCCCTGCCTATCACTAACCTCATCTCACATCATCAACTTCCAATTTGAGTAATAAGCTCCAGTCATACTGAGCTTCTTATAGATCCTATAAGCTGCTAATCTCTTTCCTGATTCAGAGCCTTTGCAAATGCTGGTCTGTCTGTCTAGAATGCTACTATAAGTATTTGCATGACCAATTTCTTCTCATCTTTTAGGTCTGAGCTCAGTTGTTACCTCTCCAAAGAGGTCTTCTTACCATATATAAAGTAGGCCACTCCAATTACCATTTGTTCCCTTCATAAGACATCATTATTTACAATAATTGTATAATATTTGTTAGTCTGTTTCCTTGTTGTTTTTGTTGTTTGCCTATGTAGTTCTTCACAGTACACAGCATATACTTAGAGCTTAATAGTCTGCTGTTAAATAAATTATTTTACATCTCTCTTTTGCACAAACACCTTTAATATTTCTCAACTGTCTACAGGATAGAGTCTAAACTCCTTACTATATAGTATTCTTCTTTACAATTGTTTTCTATTTATTCAGAGAAAGAAGCCCTTCTCGGAAACTTCTCCCTACATCTCATTGGCTAGAACTGTGTAACATGACCACTTCTAACTACAAGGGATGGTGGGAGATTGAGTATATTTAGCTGGGTACATATTCTTCCCTGGACAAAATCATAGACCTATGAGTAAGGAATAAGTGGGATTGGATATCAGGTAGGGTCTATCAATCTCTACTTCACCATGCATCATCATCCAGCCATACTGGACTATTTTTTTACAGTTCCCTGAAAATACTATGTAATTCTACAAACTTTGATCTCTTTGCTTCTGCTGTTATCTCAACTTAGAATGTCCTTCTCTTGTTCCTCAACCTAAAAATTTCCACTTATCCTGTAAGGTCGACCTTAAACCCTCCTATCAGAAGTCTTCCTTTATTCTCTGAGGCAGGATTAATGTTCCTTGAATTCCTGGGAGGTGGTAAAAGAAACAAGGGCTTAGTTTTAGGATTCTAGCATCAGCTTTTAAACAAATGCCTAAAATATTGTAAGTAATCAAACAGTGTTAACCAAACTGAAAAAGGGGAGAAGTCCAAGAGAAAGTTTTTTTCTCCTTTCTTTTATTTCCTTCAATCTTTTACTTTCAATCCTGTATTCTTATGTTTTGGATGTCTCTCGTAAGTTTCTCTCCTTTAATCTTCACAATCATCCCACAAGGAAGTTATAACTCTTGTTTTATGGATAAGGAAACTAAGCCTCAGACAAATAAAGTAACTTGCCCAAGGCCACACAGCTAATGAAGTGGTCCTGGAAATTAATTAATTAAGGGCTATCCCTTTGCCTCCCCCACCACCTCTCTGCCACCTTTTTATTTGTTTAATTCAGGGTGCAGCAAAGTAAGATTCATGAGCAAACAGGCTTCCTGTTTCTGTAAATAAAGTTTTATTGGAACACAGCCATGCCCATTCATTTATGTATTGTCTATGATGCTTTTGCATACTACAAAACAAGAATCAAGTCATTAAGACAGAGACTGTATAGTATGCAAAACCTGAACTATTTACTATGTAGCTCTTTACAGAATAAGTTTTCTGACTTCTGCCTAGGCCAGGGGTCCTCAAACTTTTTAAACAGGGGACCAGTTCACTGTCCCTCAGACCGTTGGAGGGCCGTTGGAGACTGTGGCGCACATTCAACACATGCACACTGTGGGCCTGGGACGAGTTGGCTGCTAAGTAGGACAGGCAGCAGTGGCAAAAACACCAGGCGGGCCGGATAAATGTCCTCAGCAGGCCCCATGTGGCCCATGAGCTGTAGTTTGAGGACCCTTGGTAGGCTATATCATAGTGATTCCTGAATTAATTGAAATGTCAATGCCACAAAAAGAGAGATTTAACATTATTATTTTTAGAGCAACATTATGAAGAAAAAAGATTAGGATCCCTGTTTGTGAAAGATATAGTATTAAAAAATGACAGAAAAGATAAAAGGAATTTAGTCATTCTGACATTTTTCTGTGTTCAACAAGAGAGATAACTAGCATTCAAAAGAATTAATATGAAAAAAGAACTAATTGACCATTACAAGAATAATTCTTAATTTACAGGGCTGTTGCAAAAATGGAGTGAGTCACGATATAAGATAAGGCACAATGCCCAGCATATAGTCAAGATTCAATAATAGTGAATATGGTCCAATCTTCATCAGGTATTATAGCTTCTGACCATGACTGTCTTGTATTGTTAAGACTGTTCTTTAGAGTCAAGGGAATAAAAAAGGCCATTTGTACTGTTTCATGTCCAGAATTCTGTAAGGTTAGAAAATCACCTTGATCTATCTTGGTTCCATTTCTCCAGAGAGTCATTCCCATATCTAGTCTCAGGTGGGAAAGCAATTAAGCCTGAGCCTATTAGCTTTCCCTTTGTCAGTCTAGCTAAAACAGCCCCATTCGTTAGCATCACTGCTCTCTCACACAGGAGGAGCCAGGTGCTGGGGAGACAGGATGGGAATAAGGGAGTCCCATGGCAACTTCAGTGAAGTCCAGAGCAGTGTTTATCACAGTTCTCTTGAAATTCCTTGGAGAAAAGTTTCCAGATGTATGAGGGAAAGAAAAAGCCTGCCTAGTTAGAGCCTTACATAACCTCGGAACAGAAACCAGCTGGGTCCTAGCAACAACAACACAGTCATCTCACTTAAGGCCTGTGCACTTACCAGAGGCTACATTATTAATGATCTGAGAAAGAGAAAAAATTGTAATTTCGAGGAAGAGAGCAGGGAAGAAGCAATACCTATCTGGATCAAAGGAGCAAAACATTCAACACAAACTGCCTATGACTTTCCTAACAGAAATAACTTATTTACAACGGGGGGTTTTGGCTTTTAGAGAGCTGAGCCTGAGTGTATGTTTTCTGTGGTGGCTTTTTTTTATAGCACAGGTTGAGCTCTGGAGAGAAGCTGTTATGGAGCCAAGTCTTCTTATATATTCTTAATGATTGTAAAGTGTCTGGATTTACTGCATGAAAAATGCAGGCTATAAAAGCAGAGTGGTGCATGCTGTATAAAAACTGCTATTTGTTTCTCTTTAATAGAATACAGTGAAATCGTGGCAATATTCAGTCAAAAGTTGCAATTGAGAGCAATAATAAATAAAATACTACTTAATAAAGCAGTTAAACAGGAAATACCCAATCATCAAAGCTTTGCTTAAGTATACTGCAAGCTTACTACACAGAGCAAACCAAGCACACTAAACCTCATGTAAATGATAATCCTTAGAGACTCGGGAGCTCCCCTCTGTTGATGTGAATAATTCTGACAACCCTGCAAATACTAATGGTTAAGACATCAAAACAAAACACAGTCTTAAAGAGACATGGGGGCCCTACCCTAATAGACCCACTTCTGCTTTGCCGCATGGTATAGGAATTTATGAGGTAGCCATCTTTTTTCTTCCGCCTCTTGACTGAACATCCTCGATTGCATACGTTCTTAAAACTCAGGAAAATATTGGGAAATATTGCTATTATCAGCAACCAAAGCTATCTGCAAAAGACTATGGGATATATATTGATAAGCATTTGCCAATTCACTTCAGCCAATAAATATGATTTCTCCTTGCAGATCCATTTTCTGAAGTGTGCATTCTGTTTCTATAGCAACTTTCATTTTGTTAACCTGTTACTAACATTAAAAGTCTGTTATTTTTAGCATAACATTTCCAAAAGTCTTTGACAAAGAAAAATAGAAAAAGATTGAAGCTTGAAGATGCATGTGATATCAAATATGAATTCTAATATATATCATATTTGGTCAGTATATCATCTATGATGAGACTGCAGAAATATGGGTTTTTAAAAATGTGTATGTTTACAGACTTTGCAGAGAAAAATATCATGTCCTGTATCTTTTTTTTAGCAGAGTATAAGTAAATAATAATATCCAAGTGAATTTATTCTTTACAGATTTTTACTTAAATAAAATCAAAGGACAGGAATATATTGCTGAGGATTTTTTGTGTGTGGTAGAGTCAATCTTTTTGCTGTTGGATTACAGTTATAAAGACACTGCTGTAATATAAGGAAATTTGGAGCAAATGGAATAAATTATAGCTATAAAAAAGTTATGTAATACGACACTGAATTGTGGGGGGAAGCAGTTCTCTAAATATCTGATACTCATAATGAATTGTGACACAGCCTGCCCTTTGACCATCCCACAAATTGTCTTCCTTTTTCCCAAAATATTGTCTTATCTTTCTCTTCCCTGTCAAAAGTGAAGCTTAGTGTAATTTGATATAACATGGCTGGGAATGAACAACTTTGTGAATGCTCTCTGCCTGCCTGATTTCCCCCTTTGGATTTGGGTGGGGAGAATATTGCCCTTCATTTATTGGAAGTGATCCTGGAAATTAAACTTGACTTGAATTATAGATGGGAGCAATTATTTACTAATATTCTAATATTCTCTAATGATTAGAAAGGCAGTGAAGTAGAGGTTGATGAGAGCTTGGCTTCTGGAAGCAGACTGCCTGGGTTTGAATCCCAGCCTCATCACTTACTAACTCTGTAACCTTTGGCAATTTACTTATCTACACCACATCTCAGTTTCCTCCTTGTAAAACAGGGATGATAATAATACCTACCATAAAGTTGTTGTGAAAATGAAATAATTTGTAAACATAAAATGCTTTAAAAAGTATCTTGAATATAGCCAGCTTTAGCAGCAGTATCCTCATTTTTCTCTCTTAACCTCAAACAGTATAACTTTCCTTTACTACCTTAAATAGGAAACATATGCACACACACACGTACACATTATTAATATTTATCATTTTACTGGTTGGCTGATACAGCTGGATGCAAAATATATATAGTAGAAATACATATTACTCCAATGATTGCACCCCATATGAGTTCATAGCTCCCAGCACTTCCCCAACACATATATACTCAAGATCCTAAAAGTCATTGGCCATGCCTCCCTCTGCCCAGATTTATTGAGGTATCATTTATATAGTGTACAGTTATATACATATTTTTTTATCATGCTGGAAGGGCTCAGTGGGCCCACCATACTTGCTATTTTTTTTTTTTTATTTTAGGAAAATACGAGAGTACAGTTTGGTTACATTTTATATCTTTGCCTCTCCCTAGCAAGTTTTAGAGGTATGCCCCTCTCCTTCACAATGCTCACCTCATCCCTCAGTTGTGAAACAACCCACCCCAACCTCCGAATCCCTGGTAAACACCACCATCATTTGCACACCATAGTGTTAATCAGTCGGTGCAATTTGATGGCAAGTACATGTGGAGCCCATTCTTCCGATTTTGTGTCACCACACTTTGGATAATGGGCTCAAGCTCAATCCAGGAAAATATAAGCTGTGCTAGGTCACTGTCATTTCTTATAATTGAGTAATGTTCATTGTATACATCTTGACAAGTGCATATACTAACCATTACCATGTCTAAATATAGAACATTTCTATCACTCCTCAAATTTCCTCATACTTCTTTGTAGTCCTCATTCCTCCTCCCTCCCCTGCTCCTATAGTTTTGTCTTTTCCAGAATGCCATATAAATGGAGTCATACAGTATGTAATGTTTTATTCACTGGCTTCTTTCACTTATAATAATATATTTGAGATTTATCAATGTGGTGTGTATCAGTAGTTCATTGTTTTTATTGATGAATAGTATTCCATTACATGAACATGCCATAGTTTTAGATTTCAGTTTTAAGCTCTTCCCAAAGATGTAGTGGGGCTTTTTTTTCTGCTCTAAGAATATATAATTCTAAATCAAATAAAGATCATGTAAAATTTCTCAAAAATAAAAGAGATACCTAATGGAGAATCCTAGGAGCTTGAATAATTGAAACTTATTAAATAGTTGTTTGATATGATTTATGTAGTCTTCTGTCTATGGTTCTGGTGTGGAAGGGAAGAGAGGACAGGATTAGAAAAGTAATCTAAGACACAAGTCCTATTTGGGGGGAGACTTAATTAGTAGAGCAGAATAAATACAATAAAGTATAAAAGGTAGACAAATACATCTTAATGAAACAGAGTTATAGTCATAAAATCTGTAGCTTCCTCCTTCCTATCAATACTCCAAAGGAGAAATATGAGGTGTATGGGATGTGTCAAGTGAATAACTAGGATGAGGGCTCCTCGAGGCAAAGCTTGCCTTATTCACTTTTGTCTTTTCTCCTTCTAGTTCATGGTACATGATAATTGGTAGGTGTTTACAAAATATCTTTTTAATGAATGGCAAATTTACTCTTTGGTAGGAAGGATAACATGTAGGACATTGTGAATTCAGCTTATGATCTCTTAAAACTCACATCTTTTCATAGCTAATCTGGATGCAGATACAAAAAATTCTGTTAGTGCTCTTTCAGCTGCACCATACTGTCTTCCTTAGACTTCTCAACTTGATCATAATTACTCTCACTACAATAATCAAAGACTAAAGACTTGATTTTTTCTGTTGCCAAGGAAAGAGGGGTAGGGAAGTAAACATTTTCAATCATTGCTTTCCAATCATTCACCCCAAGTATTTGAAGATCTTTATCAGCCTGTTTTCTAAGGAATGCTTTTCCCATTATAGATTTTTGGTTGTTGTCTATTTTTGAAAGCAAGACTGAATATTATTAGTAATTTGACCCTAAAGTCATAGTCTCATAAAAAAGTCAACCTTCTTCCCATTAGGACACTTGCTAATACTATCAAAATGTTCTTGCCATAAGTGATAAGAGTAAGTATATGAAGAAAAATTGCTTGATGATTTCTATCTGATTAATGGCTAATAACTCCCATGAGCAAGCCTAGAATTTAAAGTATAAAATCTTGATATTTGTTTAATTTTTCCTAGCTAAATTTCCATAACTAGTGTGTACACACTAGATTTACTAGTGTGAATTATGGCATATGCAGAAAGATTTGTGGTTCAAGTCACCTGTAAAGGGAATGCTTACTTTGTCTGATCATTCTGTTCATCTTGAGATGTTGTTATGAACATCTGGACCCACTAAAGTCAAGTACCTACCTATGGGCAAATCTGGAGGGGATCTTTAATTAAAACTCTAAAAATAACAAAAGTTAATTGAGAAAAACTGAATGTACACCAGGTGGAGAGAAATGTATACAGTTAAAATTAGTATAACCATACACAATAAACTATAAAAAATTGGAAGTATAATGCTGGCATTTAAGTAAAATATTCTTTCTTCCACTTTGTTCCAAAATGAATTTATCTTATTATTCACAGAGGATGGAAAGATATTTGCCCAGAATTCTGAGTATAAATATCTTCAGCCAACTGCTGATACCATGAGAGACAGATTTAATGAATAGACACTTCAATCGACATAGGAGCTCTGATCCCTCCTGACCTAGATTAAAACAAAGGCTGCCCTCTGCGCTTCTGTACAAGAACCAAATTTTGGAGGAGACTGAGTGGCCTCCAGGGCCTCTTGCCCCCAGGTACAACTGCTAATCTTGAGCTTCAGCATCTTTCCACTTGATCATGAGTAGAGAGTTAAGAAAGCATTAAATCAAAGCAAAAGATACCAAGATAAATAAATACCTATTCCCCTCAGATACAAGAGCAGATTTATCCTGTGCTGACTGTCCATAGACTTGAGGAAGAACCAATCCTAAGAGAGTCAATTCAAAAGAAAGCTAAAACCTAAAGCCAAAAAGGGTGACTAGGAACTTCTTCAAACCAAGATGCAGTAACAGAATGAATTTACCTTCCCATCTGAAACAAATAAAATACTAGCAAAATATATAAAAGAGTATTCGTTAAGTCATTGGATATCAGGCTATGAAAGATATAATCACTGAAAAATGGGAAACCAACAAGATTAGCCCTAGTATTACCCTGTTTACTGCTTTGAGAGAGCTTTCAGGCCACTATGTACTAGGGAAAACCCAGATAAAATGCATCAAATGCCCTGAGTTGAGAAGACATTTTTAAGAGGCTTAGGAAAGCAAGACATCTTGAGTTAAGATAATGTAGAAATGACAAAAAGAGATCCACAAAGAGAGACAATTCTGGAGGTTTACAGAGGGTCTACCTCATTTCCAGAGCACCAATTAGCACATGCATGTAAGAAAATTACGCAAGGCCAAGGAAAGAACCACCCATAAGGATTAGAGGGAACCATACTTGGTATTAACACAGCTTCAATAACAGTGCTGTTTTCACTGGCCAGACTGGTAACCTTCATAATTCATAGAGTAGTTTGGTAGAGCATTCAGAAGGGTCTTGCCTCAGTAGTGAGGATTAGCCTTAGACTAAATGCTGCTCCAATTCCCAACAAACAGATCTTAAAAGCAAGACCCAAAAGATCAAACTGTTTCCAAATAACTTCATCCCAGAACAAGCTAAAGAATATTTATAGTAATACAAAAATATCCAGCATCCAATAAGAAAAAGTTCACAATGTCTGACATCCTATTAAAGATTACTAAATAAAGAAGCAAGAAAACAACTCATAATGAGGAGAATAATAAATCAACCAAAACAGGTCCAGAACTGACACAGAATTTTAACTAGCTGACAATGACATTAAAGCAGTTAATATAACTCTACTCCATATGCTTAAAATTCTAGAGGAAAGATTGGAGATGTTAGGTAGAGACATTGAAGATATGATTTTAAAAGGATATAAAAAGTATAGAGATAAAAACAATAATGTATAGGATGAAAAATACACTGATGGTATGAATAGCAGACTAGACATTGTAGAAGAAATGACTAAAGGCATAGCAATAGGAACTATCTGTAAGAAAACACAGGGAGAAAGTAAGAATTAAAAAATGAACAGATTATCAATGAGATGTAGCACAATTTTACACACCTAATATACATGCAATTGGCACACATAAAGGAGATGAAAGACAGAAGGGGGCAGAAAAAAATGATCGAAGAAATAATGGCCAACTTTTTCTTTAAATTGAATAAAACTAAAATTTACCTTCATTTTATTTTAGGTTGGTATACAAGTAATTGTGGCTTTGGACCTTGAATTTTAAATCATTATAACTAGTCTCAAACACATCTTTATTAATCAAAATAGGAACTATTACAGTCAACATATTTTTGCCAGTGAGAAATAAGTTTATTTATTCCTGTAGCATAAAAGTCCATGCCTTGGGATTCCACAAACTCTTGGAAAGCATTTTCTGCATCCTGCTGGTTGTGGAAATGTTTTCCCTGCAAAAAGTTGTCGAGATGCTTGAAGTAGTGCTTGGCTGGCGAGAGGTCAGGCAAATATAGTGGATGAGACAAAACTTCGTAGTCCAATTTGTTCAACTTTTGGTGCGTATGTGCTGTTGGGCAGGCTTTGTTGTAGAGAAGAATTGAGTCCCTTATGTTGACCAATGCCAGCTTCAGGCATTGCAGTTTATTGATTTGGTGCATCTCATCGATTTGCTGAGCATACTTCTCAGATAGAATGGTTTCACCGGGATTCAGAAAGCTGTAGTGCATCAGACTGGCAGGAGACCACCAAACAGTGACCATGACCTTTTCTTGGTGCAAGTTCAGCTTTGGGGAGTGTTTTGGAGCTTATTCTCAATCCAATCACTGAGCTGGTTGTTACCAGTTGTTGTATAAAATCCACTTTTCATCGCATGCCACAATCTGAACTTGAAATGGTTTGTTGTTGCATGCAGGAAGAGAAGACGACACTTCAAAATGAGTATTTTTTTTTTTATTTTCAGTCAGCTCATGAGGCACCCACTTATTGAGCTTTTTCACCTTTTCAATTTGATTCAAATGCTGAACAACCATAGAATAATCTACATTGAGTTCTTCAGCAACTTCTCATGTAGTTGTAAGATCAGCTTCGATAATTGCTCTCGATTTGTCGTTGTCAACTTCCAATGGCCTGCCACTACACTCCTCATCCTCAAGGCTCTTGTCTCCTTTGTAAAACTTCTTGAACCACCACTGCACTGTACATTCACTGGCAGTTCCTGGGCCAAATGTATTGTTGATGTTGTGAGTTGTCTCTGTTGCTTTATGACCCATTTTGAACTCGAATAAGAAAATTGCTGAAATTTGCTTTTTGTCTAACATCATTTCCATAGTCTAAATATAAAATAAACAGGAAGCAATAAGTCATTAGCAAAAAAATTAAGAGATAAATGCATATTAAAATGATGTATAACATAACTACATTTATTTAAGAATGTATTCCAATATCAAATGGCAAATTTCAACAGTGCTAGAACCACAATTACTTTTGCACCAATCTAATACTTTGACATATGTTAAGTAAACTGTGTGATAACACAAGAACGAAGCCCAGAAAAGGAGAAATGGAAGTATACTGTTTAAGGTTCTTATACTTTATGTGAAATTAATGGTATATTATCTAATCAAGGTAGGCTGTGATAAATTAAAAATGTAGACAATAAGCCCTAAACTAACCACTAAAATAGTAAAACAAAGAGTTATCGCTAATAAACCAACAAAATAATTGGAATTGAATTATAAAAACTAATCTAAAAGAAGACAGAAAAAAAGGAAAAGAGGAACAAAGAACACATGAGACAAATAGAAAACAGATAGCAAGCTGGTAGATGTAAATCTGACCAATTGTCTAAACAACTCAATTAAAAGGCAGACATTGTCAGATTAGATTTAAAAAAAAAAACCAAGATTCAACTGAATGCTGCCTATAGGAAACACACTTATATATAAAGGCACAAGTAAGTTTAATTAGATGATGGGAAAAGATAAAACCAATCTGACACTACTGAAAAGAAAGCTGGAATGGTTATGTTAATAATTATGCAAGGGAAGTAAAAGCATATATTTATACAAAGAGTTGTACACGAGTTCTCATAGAAACTTTATTTGTAATAGCCAAAAGCAACCAAAATGCTCATTAACAGGTGAATAGATAAACAAATTTGGGCATATTCATGTAATAGAATATCATTTAGCAATATAAGGAAATAAATATTGGTACACACAGCAACATGGATGAATCCTAACATAATTATGTTAAGTAAAAGAAGCCAAACCAAAAAAAGAATACGTACAGTATAATTACATTTATGTAATTCAAAAAAATATGTTTATAGCGACAGAAACATATCAGTGTTTGCCTGGGGATGGAAGTGGGGACTGGAAAATACAAGAGGAAGTGATTAGCAAGGAGCATGAAGAAACTCTTGGGGATAACAAATATTATCATTATCTTGATTGTTGTGATGGTTTCATGGGTGTATACATATGTAAAACTTATCAAATTGTACCCTTTAAACATGTGCAATTTATTTTGTGCCAATGGTCTAGGTTAATCCAAGGATATTTAGAGTTTTTAGAGATATGGGGGTTTGCATGTCTCTTGGCTCCTTCATTTATAGAATAAGGTTTTCAATAATACTTAAAGCAAATTCAAGGTTATGTTCCCTGAAGCCATCTAAAGTACACATATACTATATTGCAGGTGAAATGAACATCTAAAAGTTTTAAAAAATTAAAAGGTAAAAGTTGTGCAGACAAAGTAACATAAATGTGTAACTGCTTATAGAGGTAGTCAAGAACTATATGCAAGAGAAGGCTCAGGATTTTCTAAAAGATAATTTGGAGTTCTCCTTCATATGAATTTATAGGTGATTAGAACTCAAGATCCATACCATAGAACATGCACATAGAAATTTTAGCCTAAAAATCTTCAAAGTTGGTATTATCAAATCCCAACTGTGACCATAAAATAGATACAGATCAAGGCTAGAGACCATAAAATAGATAAAGTTGGAGATACGTAGATGAAGAGGCAGGTAGATAGGCTGATAGTTACATTTGTTGATGAATACAATACCTAAATTTAAGTAAGGGAACATCTTATGAAGCACTTTCAGAAGAATTGACTATTAAATATGACTGTATTTTTTACCCAGAAGATATTTATATATTGTAGAGTTGGGGAAAGGGCATTCCTTCCATCTAGACAGTGACAAAGTTCCTGATGGAATCTTCCCATTTGGTTCTGAATTATCATTTCCTATTATTTTGCAAGTTCTATACATTCTTTCCTGCAAGACTCGTACTTCTTTTGGCCCCACAATGGCATGCTGGTTTGGCCTCCATTGGTCCCCTATATGTAATGCAAGTGTTCTTATATCAGATCTTCATCACTAATTACAGTAAATTCTCAGAGGCCATAGACAATCAATTCTACAGAATATTCTGAAAACTCTTAACATTTCTTATTAACTTATTATCTTGAAAATGGTTTAGCTATTTATTTTCATGGTTCTTTTACCTTTGGCCCCTTTGCTAAGCACCTCTAGCTGTCTCAGTGCTCATTCCAAGGTAGCAGTATAAACACCTCTGTTTTTGTCAGCAACAATAATTTTCAGATTGGCCCCAAATTTAAGAACAGATTCTTCAGTTGGATAAAATACAAAGAAAGCATTAGGCAATTCCTGTGACACTCCAGCCCCTACAGAATTTGGGGGTTTTCTCATTCACACTCAAAACTTTTAGAGTTGTGGTATTATTAGTTCAAGATTCTTGATTGAATTGTCAATAAATATTAAGCATTTATTTTTCAGTGACTCACTCAGGACTATGAAGATGACTTTTCTGTGTTTCTGCCCTGAAACTTTGCCCATGCATCCCAAGACAGAGACCAAATATCCTCCATACCTGTTTCTCAGCCATCCCTCCCTGTTTCATATTTGAGAGAGTCTCCTTATTTGCTTCTAGATAAGACACACCTAAAGAATTAGGTCTCTAGGGTCCCTCCTTAGCTACTTTTGACACGATTGTCCCCTCTATCTCCTGCTACATCCTAGTCTGACCCCTCCTTATAGTCAGAGGTTCCTGTTTTCCCTCTCTTACATAGATCTTCCAATCTCACTACTGCCTCATTACCCAAGGCGGATCAATGCATTCACACTGCGCTTTTTATCATTTAAAACTTACCATCCTTTAAATTTCTCTGGAAGCCTGATCTCCAAGACTTTCTCTCTATTGTTCCCCAACATTCTCATCATAACACTCTTTTGCACGAATATGTGTGGAAACAATACTAATACCAAGTGGGCTGGGTCAGAGCAGCAGGTCTGTGCTTTGTTAGTTGTGGAATCTTGGATAAATCACTTCACTTGCCTTGGCCTCTCTTTGCTCATCATTTAAACAGAGATGATGCTAAACTCATTTAACCCAAGCAACAAGGTCAGGAGCTTTACAGGAAAGAACTTTGCAAAAGTTCTACTCATTCTTTCTTGCATTACTCATATTGGTTTTGCTGCACTTTCATGCACTATAAATGTGGGTTTCTTTGTATCAGATCTTCATCATTAATTAGAGCAAATTCTCAGAATCTGTCTTCAATCAGCCAGTGTGGTCAATGGACCAGCAGCCATCAATATTAACTGGGAAGTTGTTAGAAATATAAATCCTCAGGCCCTATCCCAGCCATATTAAGTCAGAAATAGTGGAGTGGGCCCAGTAATCTGTGTTTTAACAAGCCCTCCAAATGACTCTGATTAACTCTAAAGTGTGACTGGCTAATTACCTTCTAATAATTCTATTCATCTGAACTGTTGAATGCCCTGTAAATTTATTTAGCTACTCCTTTGAGATTGGAAACTTCCTGGAGAGAAGGGATATGTCCCAAATGCCTACCCAGAGCACTAAAATACTGCTAAAGGATTATTTCAAGGTAAATTATCTTAATATGAGTCTGTATTGCAACCTGAAAACATCAGTCAGCACTTTAATTTTGGCAAAGAAGATCATTTGGATTTATAATACAGAAAAATAGTTAATGGACCCATTTATTTTTCACAAAATGTTGAAAAGATGCCAGGCAAGATAGTGCCAAATGAAAAGCTCAGCTGGCAACTCCTAGACATACCTCTATCCTCAGACAATTTTCTCAGGACTTCAAACATCAGAAGCTGCAGCAAGCCGGGAATGAGGAAAGGAAGGTGCAGGCCACTTAATGAAAGAATCCCTGAACTTCACTCAGGGCCTTAAAATCACAGAAAGTACAGTGACCTGTGCAGTGATGCACCAGGTTTGAACAATTGACTATGATAATATTAACAAAGCCAGCTCTTGTACTATATTCTGATTTTAATTTACACTATTTTTTTCAAAGCCAGACTCCCTGAATAAAACCTGGCTACAAAACCGTTGTATACACTATATAAAAATTCTACAGAGAATAATTGACACATCTGGAGTCAGATCATTTTAAATTTCAAATGAAAGAGGTCCATATTTTCCACCTGATATCACTCTATGTAGAGGTTTCTGATATTCAGTGAAGTCACTAAAAAATACACATTAGCAGAATGAAAAATAATGCCAATTTGATCTTTTCCAGATACATTTTAGTTTAGCACAATGTACATCAATACTGGATTTTTTATTGCTACAACTTGGTTGTGTAATATTAGATATCATTATGTGTGTTTTTTTAATAAGAAGCAGAGTAGGTATTTGAATATAGTTTCACTTGACTTCGATAGGCAAGAATATGTTCTATATGTTGTGCACACCTCACCCTAGAATTCTCCTAAATAATAAGAAAACGATGTTGTCAGATGATCTTTCTGTCCTAGCACAATCAACTTCCTAGGGAAAATTCTTGTCATTTTACCTTCTGAAAGTTTAGCATTTAGAAAAATACAAATCCATGAAGGATTCTCAATATTAGTTTTCATCGGCATCTCTATTTCTGGTTTAATTTTTAAAAAGCAGAACAATGGAAAACTGAGAAGCAATATCTTTTTGACTTGTGTGATTACAAAAAGGTCTTGCATTGGACTCATGAGGCAAGTAAATGCAATCTTTTATATTATTCTGTCAATATTGACTTTTAGGAAATTATTCCTTTCAATGTAGGCTGGTGCCTTGTGAAGCAGCTTTAGTAATAAAACTCTAGGTCCCTTTTGACTGCGCACTATTTTACTTTTTATTTAATATTAATATGTTTTCTTAATCCTATGTTGTCATTTCTTCTTTTTCCACATGTACTTGTCCTTCAAATTAATTTTCTTGTTCTATTAGGTTTTCCACTATGCTGACTTGATTATTTAGTATTCAAAAACATCCGGGGGGCTGGGCGTGATGGCTCACGCCTGTAATCCTAGCACACTGGGAGAACGAGGTGGGAAGATCACTTGAGGTCAGGAGTTTGAGACCAACCTGAACAAGAGTGAGACCTCCTCTCTACTAAAAAAATAGAAAGAAATTAACTGGACAACTAAAAATATATAGAAAAAATTAGCCAGGCATGGTGGCGCATGCCTGTAGTCCCAGCTACTCGGGAGGCTGAGGCAGAAGGATTGCTTGAGCCCAGGAGTTTGAGGTTGCTGTGAACTAGGTTGATGCCATGGCACTCTAGCCTGGGCAACAGAGTGAGACTCTGTCTCAAAAAAAAAAAAAAATCTAGGGGCTATATTTTCTCTGAGTTATTTTTTTTTTTTTTTACTCTGACCCCTTTGAAAGATATTCCTGAATGTTTATCCTTCAAGTGTTCCTGATCCATCTCAAAAATTACATAATCAAATTGGATAAATTTTCCAGGTAGTTTTAAAACTAAAAGAAAGAAAAAAATGGTAAGAAAAGACCCGCTGAGAGCTGCCATTTCAGATACTTTTGCAAATATTACAATATAAATAATTTTATAGTGACATAGTCAGATTTCTCTACTATCGATACCTACAACATCTATATTTATTGGGCCAGAAAAGATTAAATGGGAGAGCTAAAATTTATATTCATGAGTACATGCTTAAAAATATAATGGTTTCAATATTACCTTCTTAAAAAGTCCCATGGATTTCTGACCTGTGCTCTTCCAACAATATATTTGTGAGAGTTCAACTTCCTGCAGAGCTTTGCTACTCTTTTAATTAAGCCTCAGTCCTGACTGTCCACTTTTTTGCCCCACGGCTACAGGGCAACTTCTTTATATGCTACCAAGGAGACCATCTGACTTTGACTTTCACATTTAGATTTTAATTTCGGATTCATACATTTCAGTATTACATTCCCTTTATCCAATACGATGGCCCGCAACAGCAACAATCTGATTCCATATATATATTTTTTAGAGACAGGGTCCCATTCTGATGCTTAGGTTGGAGTGCAGTGGCGTGCATCATAGCTCAGTGTGGTCTTGAGTTCAAGTGATCCTCCTGCCTCAGCCTCTTAAGCACGTAGGACTACAGGCACAAGCCACCATGTCCAGCTACCATAATTCTTAAAATTACTATTTCCCCTGTACATCTCAAATGCTTAAGTTATTTCACCCACCATTGCATTCTGCTCCAACAATATTCTACACGAGTTTACCACTGGGGAAAGTTTTAACAGTTGTAACAGCTACTTTCCATACTCCACTGACCACCAGCATTGGGGTCTTTATTGCTAGCCAACCTGCAGGCATCTCCAAATACCATCTCCAAAATACCATTTTAGAATCTGCTATCTAGGACAACCTCCTATATGAACTGTCATAGGTCAGGTTTCTGGAGAAACAATCTCTGATATGCTAAGATTTGCTCCCAGAAGGTTTACTGGGGAATGTTCTTGAATAAAAATACCTGTGGGAGAATACGGAAAACAAGATTGGTCAGAGGGAGAGGTTAAACTCTGGTACAGTGGCACCAGAAGCTTGAGCCAATCCAATGGGGAAGCTCTGAAACCAGCATGGACTTTCAGAGATGCCCCGCCTCATGGCAAGGAAACCAGGCCTCTGTACACCAGTGTCAACCAATACTAAAATGCAACTTTGAATGATGTAGCATCCCCTGGCCAAAGTTAACTCCCAGAGAGGGCATAACTGTGACCTGTTAGTAGCTAACACTCCAGGAAAATGGAGGAATAAGTGATTCTTTCCTGAAAGGGAATCTGAGTGACATGGCATAGTATTCACTACATCCATAACATATAAAAAGACTTATAGCTGAATTAGCAATAATAATTTTAAGTAAAAAATCAACTCACAGAAATGAAAATTCAAGTATAAAAAATATGGAAAGATGCTCAACCTCATCAGAAGTTAAGAAAATTCAAATGAAAACAGCAAGATATTATTTGCATTCATTTGATAATATATATTTTTAAAGATTAAAAATACTTAGTGGTGATGAGAACACAGGGAAGTAGGTATTTCACACATTGCCAATGAGAATGTGTCTAAGAACATAACTGGACAAATTGGACAGTAATAGCATTTAAATGCAAAAGAAAGTACCTACTTGCCCCCAATTTAATTTATAGATTTAATGCAATCCCAATGAAAACCCAAGAAAATTGTTTGCATGAATTGACAAGTGGATTCTAAAATGCATATAGAAAAGCAAAAGGTCAAAAATTACTAAGACAATTTTAAGGAAGAAAAACAACTGGAAGACTTTCATCACCAATATAGATACTTAATATAAAAAGACAAGAATTAAGATCAGGTAGCAGTGTTATAAAAAACTAACAGACAAAGCTAAGAGATGATCCAGAAAATCCCAAAACAGATCAAATCACCACATATGTGGTCACCCAATTTACAACAAAGATGCCAGACACTGAAATGCAGTGAGAATAGGTGGGCTTTCTGAGAAATAATGCTGGGTCAAGTAATTGGATTTCCAAATGGAAAAAATATATAAATCTTGACCTGTACCTTGCCCTATATTAATATATGAACTCCAAATGGGAATGTTAAAGGTAAAACAATAAAGTCTGTGAAATAGCACTGTCCAATAGAACTTTCTGAGATGAGATGAAAATACCCTCTCTTAGTGCTGTCTAACAAACACAGTGGCCACATATGATTATTGAACACTTAAAACTTGGCTAGTGTGACAGAGAAAGTGAATTTTTAATTTTATTTAATTTTAATTAATTTAATTTTAAATAGCCACATGTGGCTACCATATTGGACATTGCAATTCTAGAAGATAACATAGGAAAATATTTATGATAATTATTTGATGTGTAAACTAGAGTAGGCTGAACAAGTTCCCATAATTTCCTTTCTAGTATGTTTCTAGATGGGGTAGGGACTATGAGGGAGATTCTCTTGCAAAAGTTGAGGAATGGAAGGGAGACAATATCTATTTTGTAGCATATGCAGGCCTTTTCCCAGTTATTCAATCAAACACTGATCTGGGTGCTGCTATAAAGGGGTTTTGCAGATATGGTTCAAGTCCATAATCAGTTGATTTTAAGTTAATCAAAAGAAATATTGCAAATGCTCCTCACCTTACAATGGTTCAACTTATGATTTTTAAACTTTATGATGGGTCTATCAGGATATTAAATGTATTTTTGACTTAACAATATTTTTTTATTTAATATGTGTTTATTGGGCTGTAACCCAATCATAAGTTGGGGAGCATCTTTGTGAGCTTTATTTAATCAGTTATGAGGCCTTTGGAAAAGGTTTGAGGCCTTCCCTTAGCTTAGAGACTCAAATGGCACTTGAGTTTGCAATTGCTCTTCCTTTCCTCCTGGATCTTTCTTCCTAACTGCTGCCTATGAACAATAAGCTTTAGCTCATGCCTGTGCTATTCCTACCTGCTGGTGATCTTCCCATTCTGACTGACTGCCTGTGAGTAAGCATCAGCCCATGACTGTGGAGTTCCAGCCTGTTCGTGATCCTGCCTTCCTGATTGCCTGCTCTGTGGATTTTGAGCTTGCATGGCTAATTCACACAAAATGCACTAACAGTAAATGAAATAATTGGCTAATTGTACTTCATTAAAATTAGCAACTTCTCTTTATCAAAAGATTATTAAAACAGTAAGGAGGCAAGGCCCATTAATTATATATATATGTGTATATATATAATATAGATATTAATTATATGTTAATATATATTATTATATATAAATATATATTATATATAAATATATATTATTATATATACATATATTATATATGTATACATATACATATATACACATATATATCATATATATTTATATATGATATATAGTATATATATATACACACACATATGTATGTGTATATATATAAAATAACATCCAGATAATATTTAAAAATGACTCCAAGTCAATGAGAAACACACAACCTACTTTTTTCTTTATTTTTATGGACAAAAATTTTAAGACATTTCACAAAAGAAAGTATCCAAATAGCCAATGAAAAGATATTCATCTTCATTAATTATCAAGGAAGTACAATCAGAACCACAGTGAGATTCACACTGACCAGACTGGCTAAAATTAAAACAACAATAATACTAATAAAGCTTAAAAACCTACAATAGGCCAGGCGCGGTGGCTCACGCCTGTAATCCTAGCACTCTGGGAGGCCGACGCGGGCGGATTGCTCAAGGTCAGGAGTTCAAAACCAGCCTGAGCGAGACCCCGTCTCTACTATAAAAATAGAAACAAATTAATTGGCCAACTAATATATATATACAAAAAAAAATTAGCCGGGCATGGTGGCATATGCCTGTAGTCCCAGCTACTCGGGAGGCTGAGGCAGGAGGATCACTTGAGCCCAGGAGTTTGAGGTTGCTGTGAGCTAGGCTGACACCACAGCACTCACTCTAGCCTGGGCAACAAAGCGAGACTCTGTCTCAAAAAAAAAAAAAAAAAACCTACAATATTATGTATCTCCACAAATATGTGGAAAAAATGAAACCATTATATGCTTCTGATGAGAGTATAAATTGGTATGTTTACTTTGGAAATTGGAATAAAAGTGCATGTTGTGTGTGTGTGTGTGTGTGTGTGCATGTGTGTGATTTATTAAGTTTTCTCATCTATAATTAGTGCTTTAACTGTCCTGTTAAAAATCTTTGACTACTCCAAGGTCATGACTATATTCTCCTGTGGTTTCTTCTAGAAGGTTTATAGTTTAAGCTTTAACATTTAAGTCTATGATCCATATCAAATTAATTTTATATATCTGTGAGGGAGGGGATTAAGGATCATTTTTTTCCATACAGATATTCAGTTGCTCCAGATCTACTCACTGAAAAAGATTCCCTTTCCTCCATCAAATTGCATTGACATGTCTAGTTCTGTATATCTTAAACTATAATTTTTTAAAAAGGAAGTTGCATGAAAAGATACATAGGATTATCCTATTTTTTGGTAAAAGAATAAATAAAAGTTTGAATATTTTAATATGAGAATGTAGAAAGGTACAAAACTCACATTAAACATTTCACGTTTGTTACCCTGAACAGGGCAGAGATTGAAGGGATGAAAGGAGCAGATAGTAAACTATTTCTCTTTATGCCTCTGTGTTATTTGAGTTGTTGTTATATACTTGTTATCTCAGTCATGCAATTTATAAAAGTTATGATAAAATAATAAAGCAAGATAAAGCATCAGAAGCAAAACACAGAATGTGATCTTTCCCTCTTTAGAAATATCTCTTCTAGGACCTAACACCTTTTACCTTGCAACAAAGTTATTGGTATATTTGTCTTGGTTGCTGCTCTTAAAGAACTTGTCATCAAGCAGTGGGACCATATTATAGTCATCTTTGCAACCCCAGTGCAGCCCTTTCCAGCACAGTGGATAGCTATACTGGATGAAAGAGGATGAGCAAAGCAGGGTTTCTCCACAGTTTGGCTTCTTAGGTGACATTTGTGAATTAATTCTTTTATGGTAAATAATTATTTCCTTTGCATGAATGCTAGATCATTGTATGGCTGTCTTTCATTTAAAAATTTCATTATTAATAGGAATGCAAGCCTTCTAAACTAAGTATATAAAAAGATAGGTTCAAAAGGCTAGCTTTGAAAACTAGCTCAGTCATTAACATGGACTATACTTTTTATATTCTAAAAGCCATGCTGAGGATTCATCTGTTTCTCTCTTTTAACTTTTGCATCTAATTAATCTTTGTCTGAAAGGCATGTGCCTGATATTCAAAAGCATGCCTCAGTGGTGCCAATGTGCAGCAGATTGACCTTGAGTAATAAAACAATTTTCACCCAATCGTTTTCCAGCAAATTATCGCCAAAGATACAAAGAAGGAGTATTTATTATCCTCTCCGCTCTCACAAGGGAAGAACATCAAAAAATTAATTTTGTTTCCTTGGGAGAGATTATAAACTTATAGCATAATATATTATGAAAGGGAAAGGTATTGCTGATGTAATTTCAATACATCTCTGAATTTTCAGGCAGCCCTAAGGATATCTCCAAATATTGTTTAGTTGTCTATAATGTATGCATAGTAAACAGGAAACTGCCAGAAAAAGGACTTAACTATTGAGGTGGAAGTCTTTTATAACACATATGGAATTTTTACATATGCAGTATAGAAGTCATGCTAATGAGCACTAAACCAAGCAGCATCTTGGGCCCCAAAGAAGGAACATAAAGTTGACAATAAATTGAAAGGTTTCAGAGTAATAAACACCAATCCCTACAATGCTATGTGCCTGTCTGAAAGTCTGCACTAACACTAGGGACACAAGAAAGCAACAAAAAATTGAAAATTCGCAGCCTGGCAAAAATTATTTTAGACTAAGGGAAATGTCTCAAACCTATTTACAGGACCACAGTCAAGCTCCCAAATGCAAAGTTAGATCATGGAACATCTTGAATGTCTTGCTTTGCAGTCAGTAGTGAGTTGATATGAAGGTGTCATATGATCAGACATATGTTTTAAAAAATTTGTCCATCAAAGGAAAAATGACATATAAATATCTCTACAAATGCCCCAAAAGAACTTGATAAAATTCAACATCTAATACTGATAAAGCCCTTAGTATAAAAATAATTATAGGAATGCTTATATTGAATTTAGTGTACCAGGTACTGTTTTATACATTTCACATATTTTTAAAGTACATAAATCCTCACAACAAACCCACATGGTAAAACTATTTTTGTAGAGTATGGACCTATTATGGAGTAGATACTTAAATATGCCCAGAGTGCAGGGAGCAAGTAGGTGAGACTGGAAACAAAAGCTAGGATTATATCATGGCAGTTCTTGAATGTCTTGCTAAGGAATTATATTAATGCATTATCTTATGCAGGCAGCATGAGTCCGAATAGGGGTGTAACATGATCAGATGGGTGTTTGAGAAAGATGAATCTATGAAAGAAGAAATGTCATATTAACATTTCTATAGATGCCACAAAGACATTTGATAAAATCCAACCCCTACTGCTATTAAAATTCTTTTTTTTTTTTTTGAGACAGAGTCTCACTTTATTGCCCAGGCTAGAGTGAGTGCCGTGGCATCAGCCTAGCTCACAGCAACCTCAAACTCCTGGGCTCAAGCAATCCTGCTGCCTCAGCCTCCCAAGTAGCTGGGACTACAGGCATGCGCCACCATGCCCGGCTAATTTTTTTCTATATATATTAGTTGGCCAATTAATTTCTTTCTATTTATAGTAGAGATGGGGTCTCGCTCTTGCTCAGGCTGGTCTCGAACTCCTGAGCTCAAACGATCCGCCCACCTCGGCCTCCCAGAGAGCTAGGATTACAGGCGTGAGCCACCGCGCCCGGCCTAAAATTCTTAATTAAATCAGAATAGAGGAATAATAAATAGCATTTAGATAATATATGAAATAGTATTATTTTAACTATATGTAATATGGCTATCTTATAGTATAGTATATTGATATTTTATAATTAAGCTATTTATATGGCAATTATCATGAACAAGCACTATTCTAAGCATTTTTCATATGTTTTAATAAATTTAATCATGATAAAACTCTGTGAGGTAATGTTATTATTGCCATATTATTCAGATGAGAAAATTAGCACCAAAAGTGTAAGCAGCTTGCCCAAGGCCACACAGGATATAAGTGGAAGAGCCAGAAATTGAACCAGGCTAATTCCTTACATGATATACATCTTAAACCAAAGGCTAGTATCATGTTTAACAGTGAGAAACCCAAAAAATTCTCATTAAAAATAAGGCAAGGATACCCATTACCACCACCAGAAACATCTATTATGGTCTGTAAGTACTAATCAATGCACATAGATATGAAAAAGGAATAAGAGAAATAAAAGAGAAGGTAGAAAAGAGAAAGTAGAAAAATTTTCATTAATTTTGTAAATATTACTTTTGAAACCTAAAGTAATAAGAAAAATCAGTAAGGAGACTATTCACAAGATTGATAAAATTAATATAAAATGTTAACTACCTTTACACAAGTAAAAATCACTTAGTAAATCCAAAATGTCAGTGCTCTTTAGGTGTAGATCACAAGAAACACACGTCTAGTTGAACAAGTTGGGTTTTATTGCTCATTGCAAAGAGAGGGAAGATACTAATACAACTTGAGAGGACATCTCAAGGAATGGGCATTCTGAAATCACTTACAGGAGTTGAGTTTGTGTCCAGGACTTTTGGGGAAGAGTTCAAGTGGGCCTTTGCTCCAGATGTGGGCTCTCAGGAAGCAGAGGTAATTCTGTGATTATCAATACATCTTCTCTCTAAAGACTAGAGAGAGGTCAAAGCCCTAATTGGAAAAACAAAAAGCAGCAGACACTCATGGCAACTGGGATAGGGGGATGCCTGGGCATTTTTGTGGTTTGGTAGAGTTTATGATTTTTGTCTGTGTTCACACACAATTACGGGGTGCTCTAGCATTTGTCTTAAACCATTAGAATTGCAGAGTAGTGTCTGATGTTGGTGTTCTGTGTGGAGAAGAGTCAAAACTTTACCTCTCGCCTTTTAGGTTTTTATTAGCTGGGCCTGAGAATTAAACTGGCATAAATGACATATTGACAGAAGAAAAGCATAAAATTTTATTTAAGATTTTTATAACACAAGAGCTCTCATAAGGAAATGAAGACCCAAAGAAGTGGCAAGCCCTAAATGCTTGTATATTAGGCTGAACAAAAAGTGGTAATTGCAGAAAAGTAACTAAACTGGGAGGTTAAGAAGATAAGAATTATTTTAACCAGGTCTGTTTATGCAGAATTCATTTGGTTGCAACTTCTCATCCTTGATGAGAAGAATGTTACTTTCCTTCTGATATAAGAAGGGTATCTTCCATATGAGAGTTTATCTTCTGCTTTCAGGAAGAAAAAGAGGACAGTCAGTGCACCCTTATTGCACCTGCTTTTTTACTTTTTCTTAAGTGCCTTAAGCTCAAAATAAACCTTATGCCAAAGTGGCATATTTTGAGGTGGCATCTACTGCTCCCCTTCATGTGAAATTTTATTTATTCATGTTCAACAGGAAAGGGCCAGGCCAGTTCCCATATATTGAGGCTGCTTTCCTCTTTCTCAAAAGAAATAAAAGATTTCACACACAATAGCATTATGCAAGCTAAAACACTTGGGAATGCATTTAACAAGGACAGGAATATAATTGGAAAGGGACCCACAGAGGGTCTCTAGGCTGCTAGCAATGTTTTATTTCTCAGCCTAAGTGATGGTTACACATTTTTACGTTATAATAATTTGTTAAGCTAGATATTTATGGTTTTTGCACTTTTCTCTATGTTATGTTTCATAACATTTAAATTAATTTATTTTAATAATATATTCAATTTAATTTAAACTTACCACATTTAAATCAAACTTATTTAAATACACACTTTCTCAAAAGAACTATGGTTCATAAATAGTAAGTAGAAAAGAGGAACTAGGATTAAACCTTGAGAAAATCCAATATTTAATTTTTGTAGGGAGTAATGTATGTCTTCAAAGGGACAAAGAACAAGTGGCCAACATGATGTGAGGAATGAAACTAGGAGTGTTATGTCATGGAGCCTATGATAAACTGAACAATGCCCCTCCCCACCAAATACCTATCCTAATCCCTGGAACCTGTGAATGTTATCTTACGTGGTGAAAGGGACTTTGCAGAGGTGACTAAGTTAAAGATTTTGAGATGAGGGGATTAGCCTAAATTACCCTCGCAGGTGCTAAATATAAGCATGAGTGTTCTTGTAAGAGTGAGGCAGGAGGAAAAAAGAAGGCAATGTGAAAACTCAAACAAAGTGCTGCATGGTTTTCTTTGATGATAGAAAAAGAGATCATGAGCCCAAGAATGTAGGCAACCTCCCCAAGCTAGAAAAGGCAAGGAAATGGATATTCTCCTAGAGCTTTCACAGGGACTATGGCTGTGCCAACACCTTGATTTCAGCCCAGTAAATCTGATTTGGGACTTCTGACTGTCAAATGTGAAAGAATAAATATATGTGATGACTTAAGAGACATCATTAAATACATTTTAAAAAATAATAAATGCGTGTTATTTTAAGACACCATGTTGATGGTCATTTGTTACAGTAGCAATCAAAAATTAATACAGAGCCCAAAAGAAAGTTTCTAAAAGGAACATGGAGCAAACAGTGCCACATTCTACTGAAATGGCAAGTGTGAAGTCTATTGCATTTAGAAACGTGGATATTATTGCTGTCTTCAGAGAGCTGTTTCGGTTGAACAAGGGGAGCAAAAGCCAGATGGGAGTGGATGGAGAAAGGAGTGGGAGGTGAGAAAAGCCCTCCTATATTCTGAAATCACCACTGGAAAGAAATGAGCATCTGAGGTGGTAGGGATAGTTATTCTCCATTCTCTGTCATTCTACACTGTTGGAAAGAATAACATATGTCCTCAGTTAAAAAAAGAGAGAGAGAAAAAGATTTAGTTTTAAATGGTATAAATATAATTAAAAAGGAATGTCATTGTAATAGCCAAATGAAGAATAGATATTGTCTTGCTTGAGTGACTCGGTAGGTAGGAGTAACATGGATCTCCATAGAAAACAAAGGAACCTGACAGTCTGCATTATACACTCTTATTTTCTGTGTGTTCATCTTCTTTTCCCCATCGAGTTATAAACTCTTGAGGGCAGCGATGTTTAGTTTATTGGTTCTGTTATTGTTTGACCCAGATCCCTGGATCCAGATCTGCAGAAAAGCTCCCCATTTTGGGACCAGGCATTTGCACAGCAGGAATTTCTGTACGCTCAGTCCTGCACTAGATGCTGTATATAGTGCAGGATTAATAGAAGGTTCATGTCCCTGAGATCCCACCCAGTGTTCCTGTGAGACATATTGGTGCCTCAGAAACATGAACTAGTGAAAAGGGAGACAAAACCAGGACTGGTAACTCTGGGGAAGCTCTAGAAGCTTGCCCTAGCAAGCATGGCTAAGCAGAAAGAAACCCATTGTCTTAAGGGTGTGGCATGTTCTGGAAAAGTCCAGTTATTCTAACCTTGCAGGACCAGTCTTAAAGTTGGTAGGCCTTTGGAAAACTCCAGTTTAAAAGTCAGGTGGCAGGGGTTAGTTAGATGCAAGTTGGATTACATCATGTGTCCGAACACTGCCCATTCAAAGGCAGATCTCAAGCAATGATGGAGGAAGTGAGGTATAGAAAAGAAGTTCACAAGAATTTAACAGGATTTAAGGGCCCAGTTAAGTAGTGGATAGATTCAGGGGGAGACTGTTGGGCTAACTTGGCTAGGCTGTTTCGCAGGGATTAGGGGAGAACACACATCCCCATTATACCTACTCCTGAGTCTATGGCATTAAAACTTAGTTCTGAGTTCCTACTGATATTTGGACTGGAGCGTTAGGTATTTATGGTGTCCAGGATTGGCTCAGGGCCTGAGACCAACCTCCGTCTAAACCTGCCAGTGGTTACAGGAAGTTACAGGAGAAGGAAAAATCAGGAGAGAGAAGTTATAAGACAAATAATGACTCCCAGAGGGGGTTTGCATTCAATCTGAGGAAAGAACTCCAATATTCCTATGAGAAAATAACAAGTGGTACATGACTACACGGATAGTCACCAATTTCTCTCATAACACATTCTTGTATTCCTGAGAACAGAACATGTCATCCTAAAACAGGTCATCTTTTCTCCCAAATAAACAATGTAATAATTGAGATTGCATTTTTAACCAAGAATATGATATAAAATGAATTATAAGTATGAACAGGATGTTATAGAAGCAAAAATACAACTACAAACTTCCATAACAATTTAAAAGAGTAAAATTATGTACCAAGTCCTATATAATGGGCATAAATACATTGTGTGTGTTCTTTACCCAAAAGGGACTCCAATGTACCATAAAGAATGCACATAGCACATAAAAATACAACTCTCATGAATCATAAATTTGATCTAAACTTTTATGCTAGGTTTAATATAAAACACTAATAAAATATTTATTTAACAGTAATTACATGTGCCTTCTTAAAAAATTAAAGGGCTTTGTAAGGGATGGTTTTGCTGAATCATCTCTATGAAAAGATATCTAGGAAAACTTACATAACTTACCTTCTTTTTCTTTTAATAAACTTTATAATAACATGTTGAAGATTATCTCACTGTACTTATGGATGTTTTAACAAGAGTAGGGTAATAGGATTTAATTCAATATATGTCTATTGCACATCTATTAAAGGGTGGACCTTGTGTTAAGTACTAGAAACATAGTGAGGATACAATACACCTATATTCACAATCCCTCCTCTGGTTATCTCTCTCCCCTGAGCATATGATCTTGCAGTGTTGTCATTTGCATCTCTCTCTACACTACTAGGCTATGAGTTACTTGAAAACAGGGACCTCCCTTTTTTATCTACGTATCCTCAGCTCCTAACAGTGTGCCTAGAACAGAGTAAAACTAAATGATTTTTGTTCAACTACTGGATATATATTGCCTGAGATTTTTAAATTATTATTACTTTGTTTCGAACTTCTGACCTTGAGCGATCCGAAAGTCAGGAGGGATCCAATATGATTTATTTTACCTACCCTTAACTGTTTAAGCTATTCAGGGTATAATGCCAACTGTTTAGTATGTAACCAGATATGGGACCAGAGAAGTGATGATGGCAGAGAGAATAAAAACCAAAAAGGTTGTTAAAGGTCTCTTTCTTAGTGCCCACAGCTAGAGAAGAGAAACTATTGACAGCTATTAGAAGGACTTCGCACTTCATTGGAAAACCATAAAAAACAATTATCAGGTCTTTGGCACAGATTTTTCATGAAGAGCTTCAAAACATCTCTCACAGAATTGCTAAGACAGCCATAAAACTGGAAACCCACTGTCTGCTTTTTCTGTTTTTTATGCTTGAATTTTGACAATAAGACTCCAAAAGACTAGGCAAAGGGAAAGAGAATTGAGGCACAGGTGTTAATTAGGGAGATTTTCCTGGGACTTATCAAATGACAGAGATTGCCTTATTAATCGTGCCCACAATCATGGGCAGTCAATAATGCAGCTACTGTGTTAAGTAACTTGATGAAGGGGAGAATATTGAGCTTTGCACATGGGTAAAGACTAACAGAGGCAAAGACATCAGTATAGACATGGATTTATAAGAGACCCAGATGTTTCCTAGGCAGTGAGTAAACCAACTTGTAACAGGTTGGATATATTGCTCCCTCATAGGTTACATACATAGAGAAAAATCAAGAGAAACATGGATCAGGTTCCTGAGATGATTCAATATTTTCCTCAATTAACAATTTATTCCAAGTGTGGGCTTTTAGTTAACAGAAAAATACATGCTTTAACAGCTAATTATTGTTACGAAAATTCAAATTCAAATATCTTCTAATTCTCTTTCTACATATATCAACTGGAAGTTAGTTTTTAGCTGTAGCCAATAAGAGCCCATGTGAGCATATACGTGCAGAAATTTGTGTGCTGCCCTTCTGCATCTGTGGGTTAAGGAGAAGGTTAATTTCAGGTTAATTACATGGGGTATGGGAGCTTTCCCACCAGCAGACTCAGCAAAATCCCAAGAATCTGAAAAAAAATGAAGAAAAAAAAAGCAGTGAAATGTGGAGAGGGAGTTTCCCTGATTTTCCTTCCAATTTATGCAAACCTGAGCATTGAGCTTCTGGGGCCTCGAGCCATCTTTAAAAAGATGAGAGTGCTTTCCTAGGCTCTGGAGTTAAAATGTGGCATCTATACCTGGGGGCAAGACAATTAATCTCATTATAGAGCAGTCAGAACTGTTCATCAAATGAAATTCCCAGCAACTCCTAGCACTTCACAGCCTTTGAAACTCAGGGTAGTTGGGTAGTTAAATACTCATTTGGAACAGAAGGAAGCTACATGTGATACAGATTTTGGCCTTTCTTCTCCAGGGCTAAAAAATGCTATGCTGCTACGCCCAATACTCGTCATGTTTGGTCTCTGGAAGTAGACACTTCAGCTCAGCAGGCCAACTAAGTCAGCCACAGGAAAGGCCATTGGGGATAGCATGGCAATGAAGTCCACCATCAAGGAAGCAACCATCAGACAACATTAAGCTAGAAAGCAGACTATTATGTCTCAAGTCTCCAAATACTTGTTTTGTGACTTTGAATCTTTTCAACGACTCTGCTAATTATTTATGCTCGTTTTATTCTGAGAACAGATGCTTAGAACGAGAATGTGCCAATAATATACAGACCACTCAACTTCACACCCAGTAAGTAACCAAAGAAGCAATTGAGTGGAATATGGTATATAAAATCATTATTACACAGGAGCCAAAAATGAGCATCCTGGGTATCAATAACACTTGGTAATGTTTTTTTTTTTTTTCTATGAAGTACAACTCAGAAGGTGGGCTGGCCTTCATTTTGCCTTTAATTGCTGAGTATCTACTAATATCTGACTGTAATACAAATGTAGATGTCAGTTGGATGCTAAATAAATTAGTATTTGTGACTTTGAATCACATTTTAACATGCATACAAAATAAAATAAAAAATCATTTTCATGTCTAGTGTAAACAATAGAATGAGCTAAGAAAATTTGAAGGTTGCTAACCTGTTTTCATGTTTTTGCATTTTAGCTCTCTCATTTTAAACACACCAAATCTAATCTTTTTTCCTCTATTAACATTCTATAATTGTTTATAATTAGTATCATACTTAATAATTTCTTTGCTTACCATTGCTTTTTGTATTTTACATGCTGCTTTTTGGATTATTGCTAAAGCACATCCTTTCACTCTTTCTGTAAGGTTCTGTGAATAGTAAACTCTTCTGGTTATCATATAACTCTAATGCCTTTATTTAACACAGAATTCTAGTGTAATATTTTCCCTCAATTTGTAAATACTATTCCTCTGCATAACTGGCAAAATGTTATCAATTTTTCCAGGTGAGTTCTCTTTTCTCCTTGACTATTTTAAAATTTTCTTTTTGTCTTTGTTGTTCCACACATTTATTACAAGATGTCTAGGTATTGATTTATTTTTATTAATTCTGCCTGAGACTCAGCATGCAATTGAGTTTGTATTTCCTCCTTGACTCAAGTGATAAGACTTCTTCTTTCTTTAATTTCCAGGAGGTAGTTTTTTTCCGATTATATTTTTAATATCTAGTTTTATTGCACTGGAACAAGGACATTTTTTAATTTACTGAGGTTTTTGTGTTTTCTTCACAAATCAATACATGATCATTTTTTCATGACTGTTTAATGAGTACTTGAAAAGAAAGTATATTCTTTATTTTCAAAATAGAATTTGATATGTATAAATTAGATCTAATTAAGTATGTTTGGCTTTTGTATCATCAAAAAACAAGTGGGTCATACTTAAATTAGGTAGCTTGAAGAGATTTTAATAGAGATAATTCACAATGGTATAGGAAGAGGAGGGAAAAAACACAAGCATAACCACACAAGACCAATAACTCAAATATCTGGGAGTAGGGGGAAATTACTACATCTAGGCCTAAAGGTGATGGAAAGAGAGTGGGTTACAGACCTTGAGATGGACAGAATGTATGAAAAGGGCCACCTGATAGGAGCTGTGGCTTCAGTAGAAGGATGCAGCCAACCCACAATAACTCAACAAGGAGACAGACATGGAAATAAATAAATATGCGGATCTCATTCTCATTCCATCCTCTGTTTTATTATTAGTGCTCCTTGTTTACTGACCCTAATCAGAAGCCAGAGGCAAGGGAACCCAGTGATATATGTATAGTTCACAGAAGAGTTAAGCTTCCTAGAGCACCAGAGCAAGATAAAAGAGGGTAGAATGTGAATCTGGAGGGTCAAGTTGAAGATCCAGCATAATCGTCCTCATTTTTTAACAATTTGATTTACCTTGGACAATGAGAGTACATTTGATGTTTCCCACTAATAGTGAGTTTCTACTACTGTTTTCTCTTGTAGTTTTTGGTTAAAACTAGCTTCTGCAATATGATCTGTGTATATTCTCATTGTGATTTATACCCCTAGCTTTATAAGGTTCTTTTTTCTGTCTAATTTTACGTTTGCTCCTAAATTTTATCTGATATTATGATCACAAACCCTCTTTCTTTTGGCTTATATTTGCCTAGTGTACATTTACCAATTCTTTTATTTTCAACTTTCCTGCATCATTCATTTTTATGTGTCTAAATTAACTTTATGAACTATTAATAACTTAGAACTCTTTTAATATAGGAATTTAGTCCATTTAGATTTACTGGTATGAAAAATATATTGTTTTATTTTTATCATAATACTTAATCTTATGTTTCTAAATGTATAATTTTTCTAATCTTACACTGTTCAGATTATTTTTAGGAAGATCTATTAATATATTCTTATATCAGTGATATCTTTATAACTGTGATTTGTTTCATTTTTAAATAATTCTACGTGTATTACAGAATTATAAACATCACACAAATGAAACTTTGTATTGTGCTTCTTTTCATTCAGCGTCAGAATACCAATAAAATCTCTATGTCATGTGTTAACATAGCATTAATAATAAAGAATGCCTGTATAATATTCCATTAAATTGATGTGATATAATAATTAACTTACTAGAATTTTGAGTTTAGCTTATTTTCTATTAAAAGTAAAGCTCCTGTCTCTTGAATTAAGAACTGGAGCAACTATCTTGAACTCATTTCAAAGATAGAGAAAGTGAGAAAGTAAGAAAAGAACAGTCCCTGCCTCACAGGAGTATCAAGGATTCATGAACTGATGCAGAAAAAGGCCTACGGCTAATAATTTGCAGTGCCCTGTCCATTCCCTGTTTCAGCACTCATCACAAGGGAAAGGTTGCATCCAAAGTTTGTCTTCCTTTCTTGTCTAAAATTTCCAAAGGAGCAAGGGATTGCTGATCTCATTAACAAATGATCTAGTGCATAGAAGATCTTCCATAAAAATGCACTGAAAGCATGGTGGTACTGAGAAGATTGATTTCTGAATCTTCACTTGTCCTTTGTATTTCTTCATTTGGATTCAAGTTACTGTCTACTCCTTTCAGCCTGAAGGACTCCGTTTAGTATTATGCTAACAACTTTAATGGAATACAATTCACATACCATACAATTTACCCATTCAGGATGTACAATCCGATTGTTTCCCTGTATTCAAAGATTTGTGCAACCGCCACCATAGTCAATTTCAGACCATTTTTATCACCTCAAAAAGAAACTCCATATCGTTTAGCCAACACCGGTTCCCCAACCTACTCCCCAACTCTAAGTAACTACTAACCTACTTTCTGTCTCAATAGATTTTTCTATTTAAGATTTTCATATGAATAGACTCATATAAAATGTGGTCTTTTGTGACTAGCTTCTTTCATTTAATATAATGTTTTTAAGTTTCATTCCTGTTGTAGCAGATATCGGTACTTCGTTTCTCTTTATGGCTAAATAATAGTCCATTGTATGGATATGCCACCCTTTGTTTACCCATTCATATGACAATGAACATTTGGGTTGTTTTCACCTCTTGGCTATTATGAATAATCCTTCTATAAACATTCATTCACAAGTCTTTTTGTCTACATATGTTTTTATTTCTCTTGGGTATACTAAGCAGTGGAGTTGCTGGTAACTCTGATTATTTGAGGAATCATCAGACTGTTTGCCAAAGTGGATGCACCATTTTACATTTTCACCACTAGTAGTATAAGGGCTCCGATTGTTTCACATACCTGCCAACATATACTATCTGACATTTTTATCTAGCCATCTGAGTGGGTGTGAAGTAGTTATCTCATTGCAATTTTGATTTGCATTTCCTAAATGACTAATGCCATCAAGCATCTTTTTCATGGACTTATTGGCCATTTGTATATCATTCCTGGACAATGTGATATTTCTTGTAAGACAGGTATGCTAGAGATTAGTTCACTGTTTTTACTTCTTTGGGAAAGTCTTAATTTCTCCTTAATTTCTGAAGGGTAGTTTTGCCAGATATATAATTCTTGGTTAGCAGGGTCTTTTTCTTTCTGTACTTTGACTATGTCATCCTACTGACTTCTGGCCTTGTTGGTTTCTGATTTAAAAAAATCAGCTGTTAATCTTATTGAGGAACACTTGTATGTGATGAGTCACTTCTCTCTTGCTCCTTTCTAGATTCTCTCTTTGTGTTTGTCTTCCAACAATTTAATTATGATGTGCTTCCATGTGGATATCTTCGATTTTATCTTAACTGGAGTTTGTTGAGCTTATGGGACATGTAAATTCTTATTTTTTCATCAAATTGAGATTTTTTTGGTTATTATTTCTTAAAATACTATTTTTTACCTCTTTCCCCTCTCTTCTCTCCTCTTGGGAGTCTCATTATGTATATGTTGGTTTCTGAGGATGTATTCATTTTTCTTTTTTTTTTTTCCATTCCTCAGACTGGATAATCTCAATTGACCTGTCTTAAAGATTGCTGATTCTTTATTCTGCCTTCTCAAATCTGTTATTAAGCCTCTCTAATTATTTTTTCATTTCAGTGATTATTATTTTCAACTCTAGAATTTCTATTAAGTTCTTTTTTATAATTTCCAACTCTTTATTGATATTCTTTACTTTGATGTAATATAATTTTCATACTTTCTTTTAGTTCTTTAAACATGGTTTCCTTTATCTCTTTGAACATATTGAAATAGTTGAGTTAGAGTTATTGTCTTGTAAGTGCAATGTCTAGGCTTTCTTAGGGATAATTTCTATTCATTGTTTTTTTTTTCTCCTGTGTATGTATCATACTTTCTTGTTTCTTTGCAAGCCTCATAATTTTTAGTTGAAAATTGAACTTTGAAGTAATATAATGTGGTAATTCTGAAAATCATACTCTTTCCCCTCCCTAGGATTTGTTGTTGTTTCTACTTGTAGTTTTTGTTGTTTGTTTATTTGTTGACTTTTCAGAACTAATTCTGTAAAGTCTATATCTTTGTCTTATATGATCACTGAAGTCTTTACATGGTTACATTAGTAGTCAACTAATAATTGGACAGAGATTTTCATAAATACTTCAGACAAATAAATCTCACCTAGTCTTTGCTGAGAGACTCCATGTATGAGTTTCAGTATGCCTTTAACACTCAGCTAGGCAGTTTATAATTCTTCATTAGCCTTTACTTCTGGCTTGTGCAGAGCCTCCAGAACAGCCAGAGATGAAAGTGTAGGAGGTCCTTTTCAGGTCTTTCCTGAGCATATGCATAGCCTTGGACATTCAAATAGCCTTAGGCATGTGCTATGCCTTCTAGATTTCCAGGAATATATCAGACTTTTTGAAAGCCCCTATGGAATCTAATTCCTCAGCTGCTCCTTTCAAGCTTTTTGATTAGTCTATTGTTTGTTTAAACTGTTATCTAGTGCTTCAAGCAGCTATGAAGCTAAGCAATTGTCTGTAATTTCTTTTGGATAAATGTCCCCAGGAAAATACTTTTTACTTTGGGCAATCTCTGAGTCAGATAAAAGACAGTTTGCAAGCATGGTCTTTCAGGAAACCAACAGGCAAGCCACAAATCAACAATTTTTTGGCTGAGGTTTTGAAAAAACTTCATCCTTTTTATGCTTTCCAGTAGCTTCCAGTTTTTACCATCAATGAGGAATGTTATTTTTCAGGACTATTGCAAAGCTGGAAACCAGAGCATGAGACCAAGACAAGTTTATATACTCCAAAGCTCACTGGTTTGCCAAGACTCAGCTGTTTTTCTTGAATACACATGCGCTGTGTTGCTACAAGACTTCGGTTAATTTCCAGAGTTCTGAAAAAGCTGATTCTGATCACTTTTGCCAGTTTTCTCATTGCTTTTATGGAGGAGAGAGTTTTTGGAGGTCCTAGTTTGCTATTTTAGGTCTATAACTGTAAATTTATATAATATTCTTAATCTTCCACTTCTTAAGCAGTATTGCTTATTTATTAAACATTAGTAATTATAAAGTTATTTCTTTTTTTCTCTTCCTTTTTTTGCTTTACCTCTGTTACTCAATTTTAGCTAGTTATATTGAATTTCAGTTTACCATTTATAGTTAACTATGCTTATGCTTCTCTGACCTCATTTGCAACTTTAAATTATCTGATTGGACTCCCAGCAATTACAGATGAAGCAATTAGATACGTACAGTACTTCCTACTTTCTTTCTCCCTTCCCTAATCAATTTTGGCTACTTATATTATTTTAATTTGGGTTCCTTCAGAGGTAGACCATGAGAAAATGATTCAAGTGTAGCTGCTTTATTTGTGAAGGGCAGAAAACACCAGTAGGAAGGTAAGGAAGTACACAGAAAAACAACCAATAAAAGAAGAATTAAGCCAGCTATCTCTGTGGGTGACTGAAGCTTAATCTTATCAGGAAATTCTGGGAAAGTTTGTAATATGCATGCTTCAGCATTATCTCTCTAAAGATCAAGAAATCTAGGATACTTATTCAACAACTCCCATCAATGGCTTCTCCTGGGGGAATTTAATCTTTGGCATATCTTGAATACTTCTCTCAGGAAAAAGATGCATATATTGGTAGATGGAAGTTAGCTAGAACAAACTGAAGCTGTAAGTCTGCAGTGATACAGACTGGACACTGACAGAGTATACTACATATATAATTTCCTGATAATATTATATATAACTTTTACATTCAATTTTGTGCTTTATTCTCCCATATTCTTTTGGTTCTATTGTTAAATATATTTAAAATTTACTCTGAGTTCTTTCTCCATATTTTTCTTGGTCATTTCTTTTTTGTCTTAAGCTTGTCCTCTAGTAGTTTTCTCAGGAAGTATTCATGGCAAAAATATTCTCTGCATTCTTTCATGACCAAAAATATTTGTCTTTATCCTTTTATACTTCAAAAAAAATTTTGTAGAATATTCTTAGCTCACATTTTTGCCAAGGTGCTGCATGAAGTTGTGAGTATCAGTGATTGTTTCCTTCATTTCTTAACTACTGCAATAGGTAGAATAATGTCTCCTAAAAAATCATGTTCACCCAGATGCTCAAAATGTTATCTTATTTAGAAATAGAGTCTTTGTAGGTATAATCAAATTAAGATGAGGTCATGCTGGATTGTGGTGGGCCTTAATCCAGTGACTGGCATTCTTTTAAGATGAAGAAAATTTAGATACAGACATGCACAGATGGAAGATGATGCGAAGAGACAGAAGAGAACACCATGTGAAAATGGAGGCAGAGATTACAGTTGCATTGATAAACCAAGGGATATTAGGGATTGCAGGCAACCACCAGAAGCAAGGAGAGAAGCATGGAACAGATTCTCCTACAGAAACTTCAGTAAGAACCAGCTCTGTTAATACCTTGATTTCTGACTTCTAGTCTCCAAAACTGTGAGAGAATGCATCTCTGTTGTTTTAAGCCACCCAGTTCGTGATAATTTGTTATGCCAGATGTAGGAAATTAACTATTAAATGTTACTGCCTGATTCCCTGAAAGCCAGTAGCAGACTTTGCTCACTGATTCCAAATAAGATTTTAAAGTTAATTTCTTCATATACATTTATTTCCTTTTGTGTAGAGTGTGCATGCAGAGTTTATACAATGTATTATATAAGCCTGAGATTCTAGTTTCTCTTGATTAATTCTTTTAATCACAGCTCCAGGTAGATTTGCAAATTTCGAATGCTGATGGTGTAGAAAGTATAGAATGTACACACACATGCGCACACAGACCCAGTACAACATTCTCTTCAATTTGGAGAATGAGTTTTAATAATGTTATAATTCCCATAGCTAAACTTTCACCAGTTCTCAAGAACATAAATGATAATATTAATAAATGTGGAAAAGAAGAGGAAAGAAAAAATTAAAGATGAAATACAAAGAAAAAAGCTTAAGAAAATATTAATAACATTGAAACTATAATTAGGAATCAGAAGAGAAAAATAAAATGAATTAAAGTAGATTATTATTTAAATTAACAAATAATTCCAATAGAGATTGATATTAAGACTACTAAAAAAGTGGAAAAGAGACACTTAAAAATAAAAACTTAGACCTAGAAGCCAAGGCAGGAGGACTACTTGAGACTAGGAGTTTGAGATCGGCCTGAGGAGCATAGCAAGACTCTGTCTCTGAAAAGGAAAAAAAAATAGCCAGGCATGGTGGCACATGCCTGTAGTCCTAGCTACTTGGGAGGCTGAGCTTGGAGTATCACTGGAGCCCAGAAGTTTGAGGTTATAATAAGCTATGATCATGTCACTGCACTCCAGCCTAGGCAACAGAGTGTCTCAGAAAAAAAAATTAGAACTGATTGTATAAAAAAATTAAAATCAGAGAAGAAGAGAAAACAAGGTGAAAATATAAAAATATAAAATGCAAAGATACATAATTAGGATAAATGGCTAAAATTAATGAAACTAAGTTAAGCATTCATGTGTTAGGAGAGAGGGAATTTTGGATCAGGGAAATAAGGAATTCTGTAAATTTATTCTTCCATAAAAGTAATAAAAATCCTGGCAAAATGTATCAAAATAAATTTTAACATAACTCTGGAAATTAACCAAAGACTTGCAACAATCTGAGAAGCATTAATTCAAGAAAAAAGTGCAGACCTTGGGTAAGAATGACAGTCTTTGTTGCAATTTAACTTTCCTTACTTTCATCCCCAACTTCTTAATTTCACAATAGACATGAGAATGAGCAGCCTTTCACCCACAGCATCTTAGAAAGCCAGCAGCCTTGATGGAGGGAGTATATTGGATTTAGAACTCTTCAAAATCTTATTCCCAGAAAATTCCACTATTTGACCTGTTTTGCAGGTCCCTGAAAAAGCCTAACAGAACAATACTATAAGCAAAGTAGATTTAACAGATATTTTGCTATTCACCACAAAACATCAGAAAACACATTCTTCTGAAGCACACATGAAACATCCTCCAGGATAGGTTACATGTTAGGCTATAAAAGAAGCCTCAATAAATGTAAAAGAATTGAAAACATACAAAGAATGTTATCCAAACACAATGAATTAAATTAGAAATCAACAATACAAGGAAAATTTGAAAATTAATGAATATATGGAAATTAAATAACATACTCCCAATAACCAATGATCCAAAGAAGATATTACAAGTTCAATTCTATAATAATTTGAGATGAACAAAATGGAAAAGCTGACATACCAAAAATCAAAGCAGCTTAAAAAGAAAAAAAGAAAAAAAAAACAAGATTTCACTCCTTAGGGTGTGGGTGTGTGTGGGGGGTGGTGGTGTACTTTATTTTTATTTCAGTATATTATGAGGGTACAAACATTTTGGTTACATTTTATGTCTTTGCCTTACCCAAGCGAGGATTAGAGGCATGCCTTTCCTCCCCTCTACAATGTTCACCGTGTCCATTAGTTGTGAGTTTACCCCCCTTGACCCCCCAATCCCTGGGGAATATTACTACTGTGTGAGCATCACAGTGCTGATCAGTCAGTGCCAATTTGACGGCGAGTACATGTGGAGCCCATTCTTCTGATATTGTGATGTCTCACTTCAGATAATGGGCTCAAGCTCTATTCAGGAAAATATAAGAGGTGCTAGATCACTGTTGTTTCTTATAATTGAATAATATTATATTGTATACATATACCAAATTTTAATAATCCACCCCTAAGGAGTCAAAACACAAGATTTTCAAGCCAACCTTTTTCTGGGGAATACATATTTTCTTAAGTATTCTTGCCATTAATACCTCGACTCTTTTTACCACCAGATTTCTTGGTGCTAGATCTTACAACGAAATTGAAAAATATATGTAACAAAAGAATAATTAGCAACAATCAAGAACACTTAATGTTCTTTCAAAGTAGATCCACATAGAGCTATAATGAAAGAGTGATAGTTGCTCTTGCTAATCACAGTAAAAACTAAGATCCTTACCCCTCAGTATCATTTCATTAATATCCAAAGTGGTTTTAATGTGTGGGGAAACCTATAATTGTAAATCCATACTGATGGAGACTGATTATATAGCAAATTTACTCCCCTCCAGGGTGGAAAAGACAAATAAAAAACATTTCAAATCTATAACCTAACTTACTTATTTAAGAAATCCCAATGAGAGGAGGACACTAAGCCCAAGAAGCAAAATGATGGAAATAATAAAGATAAAATTGGAATAAAGTATAGAAAATTCAGCCAAGATAATAGACTACAAGCAGTCTAGACATGCCACTCTCTAAAAGAGGTTGAAAAACTGCAAGTAGATGCCCACCTATAGATGGACCCTCTTGGAGAGAGCATTATAAATCATCAGAGAACCAATGGGAGATACTCAGAGTAAAAGGGACTGAATGAGGAGTTCCACTCACCAAAATTAGATGGTATCTGGGAGAGACCCATACACATGGAGAAGTTATAAAGGTGAGAGCCCTAGGGACCCATACTCCCCATGCAAACACTGTAACTCAGTCTGTGAGGGGCTTCCCACCACAACTGTGGGCCTCTGGAACTTTGCAGCAAAGTTGCATTGGAGAGCAGGCTCAGCAGGAACGTACTAATCTCAATTCCTGGATACCCTCAACTGATGCAACTCTGAGCTCTCGGGTCTAGAGACACCAGTCTACATAGAAATTGGGGATCCCAGTCTACCCAGGGATTGGTTGCACTGCAGCTACCTCAATATCTCCCCTTGCTGGGCTGAAGAGGGAGCAGGGAGAACAGATAATCTTGCATTCCTGTAACTGGGAGCCAAGTGCCCTGCCCAATAGGGAACATGAATGGAGATCAAGAGGTCCCAAGATAGCAGGTTCAGCAAGACCTGCATGAGGAAAGAGCCCAAGCCATCCAGCAACTGAGCCCCTGTGGCCCCGCTTGCCAAAGAGTGGAATAAACCCCCTTTTCCTACAGACCCAGGACACACTCCCACATGCCAACTGTGAGACCATGCCCCCAGTAGAGTGTACCAACTGTAGGAACAAGTCCTCCATCTCCACACACCACAAAGAGGTCCATGGCCCCACAGACCCAAGCTCCATTTGGTGGTCCACAACCCCCAGCCCTGAGTTCAGAGAAGAGGTTTCACATGAGAAGAAGACAGCAAAGAAAATACTGGCAATATGCAAAAACAAACTAGTTCAACACACCTAAATTATCACAATAGATCTACACCAAAAGACTCCACCCAAACCTAAATGGCTGAAATGTCAGAAATGGAATTCAGAATATGGTTGACAAACAAGATGATTGAAATTGAAGAGAAAGTTGAAAACCAATACAAAGAAGTCAAAAAAATGTTCCAAGACATGAATGAAAAAAAATAAAAATATAAAGACACTTAAGAGCTAGACAGCATGAGAAAGGATATAACAGAACTTAAAGAAATGAAAGAATCATTTAGGTAATTACAAAATACAGCACAAAGCTTGAACAACAGGGTAGACCTAGCAGAAGAAAGAATTTCAGAGCCTGAAGACACAGCCTTTGAACAAACCTACTCAGTTAACGATGCATAAGAAGAATTAAGAAGAATGAACAATCACTCAGACAAATATGGGACTATGAGAAATGAACCAATATATGAATTACAGGTATTCCAGAAGAAGAAGAGAAAGCAAAAGCATTGTAAATCTATCTGAGGGAATTATTGAGGAGAACTTCCCTGGTATTGCCAAATATTTGAGTATTCAGACATGAAATGGTCATTGAATGCTAGGAAGATTCATAGTAAATAGGACATCTCCAAGACACATATGCATCAATCTGGCTAAAGTCAAAACGAAGGGGAAAATTCTACAAGCTGCAAGATGAAAGCAACAACTAATCTACAAAGGAAAACTTATCAGACTAACAGCATATTACTCAGTGGAGTCCTTACAGTCCAAAAGGGACTGGGGACCCATTCTTAATCTTCTCAAACAAAACTACTGCCAGCTAAGAATTTTGTATTCTATAAAACTAAGTTTAATAAATGATGGAAAAATAAACATTTTTGCAGACAAGCAAACTTTAAGGGAAATTGAAACTACTAAACCTGCCCTACAGGAAATGCTCAAAAATCCATTATATATGCAACAGCACATTAGATACCCACCAGTGTGAAAATGTCCAAAGGTTATAGCTCACGGCTCTTATAAAACAATAGCACAAGAGGGGAAAAAAAAAAAAAGTATCATCCAACATGGATGCATGTTTGTGCAACAGGAGTTCTCAGTTGCATAAATCAAATTCTCTAGGTCTAAGCAAAGCAATAAACAATAGCATCTTAATTGGTGGGGACTTCAACACTCCATTGACACAACTGGACAGATCACTGAAGCACAAAATGAATAAAGTAACACTGGACTTGAACAGGAATCTAGAATTAATAGACATAACAGACATTTATAGAACATTCTACCCCATAACTGCTATATATATATATATATATATATATATATATATATATATATATATAGTTTTTCAAGTGCTTTTTTTTGCATCTTCTGAGATTATCATGTTTATGTGTCTGTGTATGTGTCCTTCACAAGCTCTTTTAAAAAATAGAAGAGAATACCTCTCAAACCATTCTATGAGGCCAGAATCACCTGATGCCAAATCCAGCCAAATACATAAAGAAGATATCTACAAATGAAGAAATCACAAAAAAGAAAACTATAACTTTATGTCTCTTAAGACAGGGACATAAAATATTATTAATATTAATAGAAAACAAAACCCAATAATGTATAAAAAGAAATTACAACATGACCAATAGGATTTATCTCAGGAACGCATGGTTGGTTTAATATATGCAAATTAATCAATGTAATATTAGCACATGATATTAATAGAGGACACATACACAGACACATAAACATGATAATCTCAGAAGATGCAAAAAAAGCACTTGAAAAACTCCAGCACACTTTCATAATGAAAACACTAATCACGCTAGGAATGAAAAGGAACTTCCTCACTCTGTTAAATATTATTTATGTAAAATCCACAGCTGACATCACACTTAATGGTGACTAACTAAAAGCTTGCCCAACATTAGGAACAAGACAAAGCTGTATACCCTTCCCCACTTCTATTCAGCATTATACCAAATGATCTAGCTAGAGCAATTGAGAAAAAAAAAAAGGAAAGAAATTAAAAGGCACTAACATTGGAAATGAAGAAATAAAATTACCTTTATTCACAGATGACATCATTGATTTTATATATAGAAACCTTAAAGAATCCATGAAAATCTCTTCAAACTGATAAAAGAATTCAGCAGAGTTGCAAGATACATGATCAATACATGAAAATCAATTGTATTTCTATACACTGGAAATGAACAACCTAAAAAGGAAATTGAGAAAACAAATAATTTACAATAAAGAATAAATATTTAGAAATAAATTTGACTAAACAGGTGCAAAACTTTTATGATGAAAACTACAACACATTACCATGAGAAGTGAAAGGCCTAAATAAGTGGAAAGGTACACTATGTTCATGGATTCAAAGACTTAATAATGTTAAAATGACAATACTACCAAAAACAATTTATAGATACAATGCAATCTCTATCAAAATCCCAACAGCTTTTTTGGGATAAATTGAAAAGCTAATCTTAAAATTTACATAAAATTGCAAGGGACCCCACATAGGCAAAACACTCATGAAAAAGAAAAAAAAGTTGAGAGACCGACACTTCTCAATTTCAAACTTACTACAAAGCTAGAACAATCAAAACAGCTGGTACTGGCACAAGGATGGACATATTGATAACTGAATAGAATTGAGAGTCCAGAAATAAACTCATTACCTCCACAGTTAATTGACTCTCAATAAGGGTTCCAAAACCATTCAATGGGGAAAAAAATAATGTTTTCAACAAATGGTGGTGGCAAAATTGGATATCCACATACAAAAGAAAGGGCTTGGATCCTTAGTTCATAGCATACACAAAAATTAACTAACAATGGGCTGTAGGCATAGATGTTATAGCCAAAACTGTGCAATTCTTAACAGAAAACACAGGAGAAAAATTTCATAACCTTGGATTAGGCAAATTTTTTAGATATAATACCAAAACACCCCCAAAAAAGAGAAATACAGACAAATTTGACTTAATCATAATTTAAAACATTTATGCTGCAATGATATCATCAGGAAAGTTGAAAGACAATGTAAGAATTAGAGAAAACATAGTGGCAGAGATACATTCTGAGAATGCGTCGTAGGTGATTTTGTTGTACGAACATCATAGAGTGTACTTATACAAATCTAGATGGTATAGGCTGCTACACACCTGGACTATATGGTATAGTCTTGTTCCTAGACTACAAATCTGTACAGCGTGTTACTTTACTTTATGCTGTAGGCAACTGTAACACAATGGCAAATATTTGTATATCTAAACATATCTAAACATAGAAAAGGTATAGAAACAATATGGTGTAAAAGATAGAAAATGGTACTCTTGTATAGATCACTTACCATGAATGGGATTTGCAGGAATGGAAGTTTCTCTGACTGAGTCAGTGAGTGAGTGGTGAGTGAATGTTGAAGGCCTATGACATTACTGTACACCACTGTAGACTTTATAAACACTATATACTTAGGCTATACTAAATTTATTAAAAATTATTTTTCTATCCTCAATAATAAATTAACCTTAGTTCACTGTAATTTTTTTTACTTTATAAACTTTTTTTTGACCTTTTGACTCTTTTATTATAACAGTTAGCTTAAAAACACAAACACACTGTATAGCTGTATAAAAATATTTTCTTTCTCTACATCCTTATTCCATAGGCTTTTTCCACTTTTAGAAATAATTTTTTTATTTTCAAATTTTTTTGTTATAAATGAAGATGCAAACACACACATTAGCCTATCTTACACAGGGTCAAGATCATATCATCATAATATCACTGTCCTCCACCTCCACGTCTTGTCCCACTGAAAGGTCTTCGGGGACAACTCAAGAAGCTATCATCTTTCATGATAAAAATGGCTTCTTCTAGAATATCTCCTGAAGGAGCTGCCTAAGACTGTTTTACAGTTGACTTTTTTTATAAGTGGAAGGAGTGTACTCTAAAATAAAAATATAGTAAATACAGAAACCAGTCACATAGTTATTTATTATCATTATCAAGTATTATGTACTGTATGTAATTGTATGTGCTAGACTTTTATATGACTGGCAGCACAGTAAGTTTATTTACACCAGCATCACCACAAACACATGAGTTACATATTGCTCTATGTTATTACAATGGTTAAGATGTTGATAACATAAGATGGCTATGACATCACCAGGCAATAGAGATTTTTCAACTCCATTATAATTTCTGAGACCACCATCATATATGTGGTTCATCATTGATTAAAACATCATTATGCATCTTGTGAACATATTTTCAAATATGATAAGAAACTTGTATTCAAAATATATATAAAGAAGTTTTACAGCTTTTTAATGAAAAGTAAATGACCCACTTAAAAATGAGCCAAGGACTTAAATAAACATTTCTCTAAATAATATATACAAGTAGACAATAAGCACATAAAATGATGCTCACTATTCATTAAATAAATGCAAATCAAAACCATAATGAAATACTACTTTATGCACCTCTTAAGAGGGCTAAAATGAAAAGCACAGTCAATACAGTGTGTTGGCAATGATGTAGAGAAATTGGAACCATGATATATTGCTGGTGAGAATGTAAAGTGGTATAGTTATTTTGGGAAAAAGTTTGACATTCCTTAAAATGTTAAACACAGTAACCGTGTGACCCAGCAGTTCCACCCTTAGTTATCTACCTGAGAGAACTGAAAATATATGTCCACATAAAAATTGTGTACAAATGTGCATATCAGCATTGTTCATAATAGCCAAAAAGTGTAAGCAACACAAATGTACATCAACTGATGAATACATAAACAAATGTGATATATCCATGCAATACAATATAGAATACTATTTGGCAACAAAAAGGAATAAAGTGGTGATACATGCTACAACATAGACAAACCTTGAAAACATTATGCCAAGCAAATAGCCAGTCACAAAAGACAGCAAATTGTGTAATTCCATTTATTCTATTTATATAAAATGTCTAGAATAGAAAAATCTGGAGAGGGAGAAAGTAGTTTAGTGATTGCCTAATGCTTCTGTGGTATGTGTGTTGGGGGTGGGCTAAGCCAGAGATTGGAAGTGATTGCTTATGAGTAGAGAGTTTATTTTAGGGGTGATTAAAATATTCTAAAATTATATTGTACTGACGGTTTCACAACTTTATGAATATACCAAAAAACACTGAATTGTATACTATAAATGAGTAAAATTTATGGTATGTGAATTACATCTCAATAAAGCTGTTTAAAAATTAGATAGGTTGAAGTGATTAAAGATTAAGATGAAGAATTGAAAGCCTAAAAATTTTAAATGAAATATGCAACCTATGCAAATGACTAATGGAAATATTTTTAAGGGAAAATGAAGTCAAAAGACTTTGTAAAGTATGAAGGCAAAAGACTTTGGAAGTAAAACAAAATAGTGTCTATTTCAAAGCAAAGAGCATACTTTCATAGCAAGAATTTTGTGTCATTTGTTTCCTTAAATATTGCATTCTTTGTTGTAGTGGCAAATTTTCTCATGGCAATGAGTCAAGGAGAAGTGAGCACCATGACACTCTTCCCCTCAACTCAGATCCAAAGGCCCTTTTATTGACCATAATAATAGGGCATGTGATGACCTCTTAAATTAAACCATTGAATCCTCTGAAGATACCTAAGGTTCAGCTAGTAGCAATGCTTCCACAGTCCTACATACAATTTCTTTTAATATCATACAATGAAATTTATTTGTTCATTTATTTTTAATTCTTTCATGTATACATTTGCTTCTATTCAATAAAAATAATTGCTTAGTGATGATTTTATCAAGGCAAATTATCTGTGATCTGGAGTATTGAACTCATTAAAGTAGCTAAATTTTTACTGTTTCTTAGACTTAGTTTCCCTCTAAATGTTATTTCCTCCAAATTTTTTCTTCTTGAAGAGGAATTTTCTTAAGAGATATCGGCAACACAATTGAAATTGAATAGGTTTGCTTTCTCATTCATCTATTAACATCACACACTTCCAGTCAACCCCAACTTGGCACCAATCCACGGACTTAGGCAATCTGTTCATTACAATTCAATTCCCCTTGTGATCTAGTCCTTTGTATACAACCCAATCTTCTCCCCAAATCTTCCCCAGTTCTTCCCAATGTTGAAGCAAGTTAGACTCTGGTTGCTCTGTCCCTGGATACTATACAGTTCATTTACATGCATCTTTTTCTCATTATAACATCACTAACATGGGAAAGGGAATCATAAGCAGAACAATGAAGCATGGGGTTTTTGTTTGTTTGTTTGTTTTATTTTTTTCATTTTTGACTGAGAGCACAGCACTAGAAGCATGGGTTTTGAACAGCCTAGTCTTCACATAAACTTTTCTGCTACTTGACTGAGCTCCCACTACATCCTGGTTTATCTTATCTTTTGATTGTAAGAGTGTACACATAATCAGGTCTTTTGTCATATTTCTATAAGTATTGAAGTTCTCCTCTTGTATTTTGTTAGGTAGGTAAATTAGCATTGACCTTAAAATATTCCCACTTATCCTCATACTTTTGTCTTTTGCTTTTAGCAAAATGTCTCGCTAAAGCAAAATGTTATTTTATAATCTTTACAAATTATATCTGACCAAATTATTATAATATTTTAAAATAATAAATTATTTCTGTTTCTGACCAAATCTCATCATTATGTACTAAACAATCTCAGATAGCAATATGGGAGCTTCACAAATTGAACTATGTTTACCTAACATTTATCTAATTTATTCAAATGTATTTTTTTAACAAATGTGCCAAACATTACACTAAGCGCAAGACCAAGTACAAACATAGAATATGATTCCTAAACTCCACTAGCTCAGTCTTTACAAGACAATGCAATCAGTTCCATAGCAGCAACATAAACAAAGTAGTAGATAAGCACAGAGAAAACTGTGCTGAGAGAAGACCAACCAAGGTATCTTCATGAGGAGGTTCATAATTCATTATATCCCTGTGATAAATTACCATAATTTTAAGGAAAGAATGAAACATTATCTTTTTTGGTCATTTATTTATTTATTTTTTCCAGCATATTGTGAGGGTACAAATGTTAAAGTTACATATATTGCCCTTGCCCCCTACCCCTTGAGTCAGAGCTCCAAGCGTGTCTATCACCCAGTTGGTGAGCATCGCATTCATTATGTATGTATATACCCATCCCCTCCCCCCATCTGCCCGACACCCAATAAAGAGTATATTAATAAAATGTGGCATATGTAAAAAACATTATCTTTTATATCATATAAGATGTAAGCGGTTGAAAAGATACATTTCAATCTACTTTTTCCAAGGTGTCTTCCCTTTCTCTTCACTCCTAACTGCATACCACCAAATGTTATTGTTCTGCCAAGCACTAGTGAACAAGTGCAGAACATGTATGATCCTCTTTCCATCATTGATTTTTGAGTGCCTCTTACCTGGGTAGATAATAGCATATGTGGACTGCATTAGCTGGATTGCTGATACACCTTCGTGTAAGCAGGAAGCCATGAACAATGGGCCTAAAGAACCATTTGACAGGTCTGAGCCACCTTTATATCTAGGGATTAATCTCGGGTGGATTGATAGGCAATACAAATGATGTGAAATTTATATCTGATATTTTTTTCCAAAAAAAACCTTCCCACTGCCTCACCCCCAAAATTCATGAAACTTCCACTCAGAGGAGGTCATCTGTAGAACAACTCCAAGTGGTAAGCAGGCATTTTTGCAGGGGTCTGCATGGCAGACCCTGACTTTTGGCACTTGTCTCAGATGTAGATACCAACAAGAAATAGAGCTAAATGGCTTGGTGACCAGAATTTGATCAAATCTACCCCATTTGATTTGTGCATAATCAGAATTTGTCTGGAAAAAATGAAGAAGCCTTTTGCCGTTATATCCATTTACAGTAACCAAATGCCTGTCTTCTTGCTTTTTTCTAAAAATTAGAAATTTATGAAGTTTTTTTTCAGGGAAAAATGTAAGATTATCTAATGTTAACATGTATATCCTTTTGGAGGATCTGTTTCAGAAGATCTCTTGTACCTCAACACTGCAACCCCCTAACACACACATATACACTAACATTCCTTGCTATGCTACCTCCTTGTAAGCATGTCCTAGTAAAAGACTGGGAAGAACCAATCCTCTATCATTGTAAATTATTTCCAGCTTTGCTACTGAGCATGCTGGTGGGGGAAAGAAAGCTTTAATTAATACTCTTGCAGGATGAAGATGACCAACTAGAGACATCGCTTGTCAGACTGTCCTGGCTGGAAGGTAGAATATTGGACTGAGGAGAGTGGAGAACTGGTAGCCACGATCCCCACCCCCAACCTGCACCACCGATTGCAATGGCATGAGTGCTCTGAATTGAGAAGCTCATGAACAGCCACTTCTATATTGTGAGTATATGCTCCAATCTGGGCTTGCCACAGAGAGTGGGGCCGCCACACAATTTGGGAGCTTCCTGCTTTCCAGAATTTCACAGGATCGCACGCTGGCGGCTTAGACAAGCAGGCTGGTCCTGGTGCCCCCCAGTCAGTGCAGGGAGAAGCAGGGGAGAGGTCTCAGTCTTGGATGCGGGTAGTGAGGAAGCCCTTGCAGATATATCCCACAGGAGAGTGTAGAGGGATGCTGAGGAACGGGGATCTGTGAATGTGCCCACCCTCCACCTGTGCTAGAGAAACACCATATTGGATAGGGGTGTGGCACTAGGACAGAAGTAGCCTAGCTGCTTTTTCCCATGGCAACTGAATGCCTCAGGCATGCTTGCTGAATGGGAGCAGCGGACCCTCCCCCTTCATTACAATAAGGAGTGCATCCAAGAAATTCAGAAGTGGCCACTTCTCTCTGGTGGCAGCATGCCCTTGGTTGAAGCCCCCACAGATAGAGAGAGGCCTACTACTTTGACCTTGGGATCTTGTGGTGGGAGTTAGGAAAGGAAGAACAAACCAGTCACAATTGCAGGAAAATAGAAGAAATAACTAAGGTCAGACCAGAACTAAATGAAATGAACAATAAAAGAACGATACAGAAGATTGATGAAGCAAAAGGTTGGTTCTTTGAAAAGATAAATAAAATCAGTAGACCTCATGCTAGATGAACCAGAAACAGAAAAGAAAGAACACTAATAAGCTCAATCAGAAATGAAAAAGGCGATATTACAACTGATACCATAAAAATATAAAAGATCATCTCTGAATACCATGAAAAACTCTATGCACATAAACTCAAAAATGTTAAGGAAATGGACAAATTCTTCAAAACACACAATCTCTCTAGGCCCAATCTGGAAGAAATAGAGCCATTAATAGACCAATATCAACTAACAAAATTGAATTGGCAATAAAAAATCTTCCAACAGAAAAAAGTTCTGGACAAGATGGCTTCGCACCAAAATTTTACCAGACCTACAAAAAAGAATTGGTATCCATACTGCAGAAACTATTTCATAACATCAAGAAGGAAAGATTCCTCCCCAACTCATTCTATGAAACCAGTATCACCTTGATAACAAAGCTAGAAAAGGGCATAACAAAGAGAAGAAACTACAGGTAATATCCCTTATGAATATAAATACAAAAATTCTCAATAAAATTCTAGCAAACCGAATTAACCTACATATCAAAAAAATAATGCACTGTGACCAATTGGGCTTCATTCTAGAGATGCAAGAATGGTTAAACATACGTAAATCCACAACTGTGATTCTCCACATAAACAGAAGGAAAACCAAAGACTATGTGATCATCTCAATAGATGCAAAAAAAGCATCTGACAAAATTCAGCACCCTTCTATGATGAGAACCCTTGAGAAAATAGGCATAGATGAAACATATCGCTAAATTATAAATGCCATATATGACAAACCCACAGCCAATATCATACTGAATGGGAAAAATTGAAAGAATTACCACTTAGAACTGGAACTAGACAAGGTTGCCCACTCTCACCACTTCTATTCAACATAGTGCTGGAAGTTCTAGCCAGAGCAGTCAGGCAAGAGAGGGAAATAAAGGGGTATCTAAATACGGAAAGAAGAGGTCAAACTATCACTCTTTGCTGAGGATATGATCTTATATCTAGAAAACTACATAGATTATGACAAGAAACTCCTGGAATGGATAAATAAATTGAGCAAAGTCTCAAACTACAAAATCAATGTACACAAATCAGTAGCATTTCTATACAGCAACAACAGTCAAGCTAAGAATCAAATCAAACACTCAATACCTTTCACAATACCAACAAAGAAAATAAAATACCTGGGAATATATTTAACCAAGGAGACGAAAGATCTCTACAAGGAGAACAATGAGTCACTGAGGAAGGAAATCACAGAGGATGTATACAAATGAAAAAACATTTCATGCTCATGGATTGGCAGAATAAACATTATTAAAATGTCTATACTACTCAAAGTGATTTGCATATTCAGTGCAATCCCCATTAAAATACCAACATCATTTTCACAGATCTAAAAATAATAATTCTGTGCTTCAGATAGCACCAGAAAAGAGCCCAAATAGCCAAAGCAACCCTAAGCAAAAAGAACAAATTGGGGAGCATTATTTTACCAGACTTCAAGACTTGTAGTATTCTACAAGGCTATAGTAACCAAAGCATCATGGCACTGGCACACAAGTGGAGAAAGTCCAATGGATCAGAACAGAGAACCCAGATATGAAATCATCTTCATATTGCCATCTGATCTTAGACAAAGCAGACAACAACATACACTGGGGAAAACAAACCCTATTCAATAAATGGTGCTGGGAAAATTGGATAGCCATATGTAGAAAATTGAAACAGGATCCGCACCTCTCACCACTCACAAAAATTAATTCATGATGGATAAAAGACTTAAATCTAAGGCCTGAAACTATAAGAATTCTGGAAGAAAATGTTGGAAAAACTCTTCTAGATATTGCCTCGGCAAAGAATTTATGAAGAAGACCCCAAAGACAATCACAGCAGAAACAAAAAGTAATAAATGGAACTTGATTAAATCAAAAAGCTTCTGTACAGCCAAGGAAACAGTCAATAGAATTAATAGACAACCTACAGAATGGGAGAAAATACTTGCATGCTATACATCTGATAAAGGACTAATAATCAGAATTTACAGGCCGGGCGCGGTGGCTCACGCCTGTAATCCTAGCTCTCTGGGAGGCCGAGGTGGGCAGATCGTTTGAGCTCAGGAGTTCGAGACCAGCCTGAGCAAGAGCGAGACCCCATCTCTACTATAAATAGAAAGAAATTAGTTGGCCAACTAATATATATAGAAAAAATTAGCCGAGCATGGTGGCACATGCCTGTAGTCCCAGCTACTTGGGAGGCCGAGGCAGCAGGATTGCTTGAGCCCAGGAGTTTGAGGTTGCTGTGAGCTAGGCTGACACCACAGCACTCACTCTAACCTGTGCAATAAAGCGAGACTCTGTCTCAAAAAAAAAAAAAAATCAGAATGTACAAATAACTCAAGCAAATCAGCAAGAAAAAATTAAACAATCCAATTAAAGTGGTCAAAAGGCATGAACAGAAGGTTTTCTAAAGAACTTAGACTAATGTCCAATAAACATATGACAAAAATGCTCATATTTAATGATCAGAGAAATGCAAATCAAAACCACAATGAGATATCATCTAACCCCAGTGAGAAAGGCTTTTATCAAAAAGTCCCAAAACAACAGTTCCTGGTGTGGATTCAGAGAGGAAGGAACATTTGTACACTTTTGGTGGGACTGCAAACTAGTACAACCTCTGTGGAAAGTAGTATGGAGATACCTAAAGAACTAAAAGTAGACCTACCATTTGATCCAGCAATCCTACTACTGGGTATTTACCCAAAGGAAAAAAAAAACATTTTATCAAAAAGACATTTGCACTAGCATGTTTATTGCAGCACAACTCATAATTGCAATGGTGTGGAATCAACCCAAGTGCCCATCAATACATGAGTGGATTAATAAAATGTAGGATATGTATACCGTGGAGTACTACTCTGCCATAAAAAACTGTGATCTAATATCTTCTGCAACAAACTGGATGGAATGGAGACCATTCTTCTAAGTGAAGTATCATAAGAATGGAAAAACAAACATGACTTTACTCACTATTAAATTGGAACTAATTGATCAACACTAATGTGTACATATGGAAGTAAAACTCAATGGAAATCAAGCAGGTGGGTGGTGGAGGAGGAAATGGGTGAAATCACACCTAATGGGTACAATGCACACTATCTGGTAATGGGCAAACTTAATAACTTTGACTTAAACTATGCAAAAGCAATTCATGTAGCCAAAATATTTGTATCCCTGTAATATCCTGAAGTTAAAAAAAAATAATCTTATAGTAATCTCCTTCCTCTTCTCTATATGCATATTTATTTTGTTAACCATGTTTTTAGAGTATGACATCCCTGTGGAAACATTACATTCTATACAACTACCTTCCCTCCCTCTTTCAGCCCTAATCAACTTTAAGCCGGAAATACTCCACTGGATCCTGGGATGAAGTCCATACTTCTCCCACCCTCTTATGTCTGTGATGATGTAAAAGTTACATAGATGCCATGGAAATTATTTAAAATAAGGAAAGGTTCAATAAATGACTATATGTCTTACATTTCCCTTGGTATGATGCCTTTTTCTGGAAGGGGTCCTCCCTAATAAATGCTTATTTCTTCTCTTGTTTGAGCTGCTATTACCCCAGGCAATCACAGAAGAGAAAGACTGATCTTTCTTAAAAGGCTTCAGTGACTGACAGATTGCTACAAAATAAGCCCCAGTGAATCATACCGCCTTGAATTCATGGACTTTTGCAGTTGTCTCTAACATTGAATGAGAATTGGCCTTATAATTTTTTTGAATGTGATAGATGTCATGCTGCACATGCTCTGGAGTAAAGGCCTAAGAGGTCTTACAGCTTCTTCTGTTGTTCTCGTGGAAAACTGAGACAACCATGCTGTGAAAAATCTGAGATGAAAAACCATGTGGAGCAAAAGGTCCTGCCCTCCCAGCTATTTCAGCAGAACTGAAACTCTACTGGCCCCTCTCCTTCTGCTGAATACAGCTGCATGAGTGATTTCAGGCAAATCTCACAGAAGAGCTGCTCAACCAACCCATGGAATCATGAGAAACAATAAATTGTTGTTTAAGTCATTATGTATTTAGCTGAATTTTTATGCCGTAATAGATAACAAATATATCTATTCTTGATATAGCTATTGTTTATAAAGGTTTCAGGTGCCAAGAGTTGACTTCCCTTACAAGGGGGGACTGCTTGGGCTCATAGTCACAAGGTTTCTGCATGGGCTGAAGGTTATAAGGAGAGCTGGAGGCAAGTTTTTCATCTGAGCCTACAAGGCAAGGTTTTATAGTGATGAATGTTTTTTAGTTTCTAGTTTATATTAGTATGTACAGAGTCCGAAAGTGCAGCAGAAGACATGACCTGCTTTTTTTTAAGGGCTACTGGCAAAATTCCTAGTGAGAAAAGGAAAATACAAAAAGATTTTGCAACTCTGGGTAACACTGTACATATTTTATTTTTGTTTTATTTATTTATTTATTTAGAGACAGAGTCTCACTCTGTTGCCCGGGCTAGAGTGTCATGGCGTCAGCCTAGCTCACAGCAACCTCAAACTCCTGGGGTCAAGCAATCCTCCTGCCTCAGCCTCCCAAGTAGCTGGGACTATAGGCATGCACCACTATGCTCAGCTAATTTTTTTTCTATATATTTTTAGTTGTCCAACTAATTTCTTTCTATTTTTAGTAGAGATGGGGTCTTGCTCTTGCTCAGGCTGGTCTTGAACTCCTGAGCTCAAATGATCCTCCAACCTTAGCTGTCCATATTTTATTATTTCATTTTTTAATGGCAATGTCCCAGCCATGTACCAGTGCCTCTCCGGCTTATGTCTGAACTAAAATGAGACGTCTTCCTAAGTTCTCTGTTCTATCATTTTCTTATCCAAGTTTGTTGGGTTTTCTGCCCAATATATTGTTGACAAAGCATAGAAGGTGAATTACTTCTATGCTTAGAATGTTATTTATACTATTTATCACACTGGAAATTAGTAAGAAGAGTTTCATTTTAGAAACACAACCGCTGAAATGAGGGCCTCATCATGTAGAGTCATACCATGGCAGAACATATAAATTTTGGAGCCAGTCTGCTTGGTTTTCAATCTGAGTCTGCAAGTTACTAACTGTGTGATGTCAGACAGGTTATTTAACCTCTCTTTGCTTCATCTTTCTTATCTGTCAAATGGGCATGATAAAACTTATACTTACCTCAGAGCTATTATAAAGATAAATGTAAATTTTGCACTTAGTAGCTGTAGAAGCTCAGCTGCTAGTATTATTTTGATTATTGTGGAAGAAGAACTGAATATAATAGGCAGAAAACAAGGGATATAGACCCAAGTGTTTGACAAACTAAATGCTTGACCTTGAACAAATTACTGTCTCTGGGCCTAAGTTTCTTCATCTGTGATATGAGTAAGGACTTCTTCAGGTTTAAAATTCAAGCAATCTATGAAGTGTAGGAGGGAGGTCTAATTTTGACCTCTCAGACCATGACCACTGAGAGTAAAACATTCATTCTCTTTGTCCAGAATGGGCCAGAGAAGCTTTTAAGCATAGTGTAGTTCTATACATAAATCAAGGCCTTGTTTTATTTGGAAATGTGGTTTCAATTATAAACTGGGCATTTCTCACCCAGGATGTGATGAATGGTAGTAATTGAAGATCAAGTAATTATTGAAACAGGGAGGAGCCATGTACTTACATAAATTTTACTGGTTTCAGAGGATTTTCAGAAGGATATTCCAAGATCTAGAAGACCAGTGCATACAAGTAGAGGGGAAGGAAGACCAGAAAATCATGTTTGTCATTGGCCAGCAATAAAGATGGAGGAGAGGTGTTTTGATAAAACCTGAACCTGACAAGAAGAGGTGCTTAATTATAGGATCAGAAAGGATACTGCTTTTCTTCCTATGAGTTTTATCACATCAATCCTTATGCCTCATAGACAACATAGTGAAATAGACATTTGTATCTAGCTCTTTTTGGTCTTGCCACAACTATAGCCAAAGTTAGTATATAACCAAAACCATTATTTTTTGTTTGCTATATAACCAAAACCATTATTTTTCTTTCCTGCTTTAAATTAACTTCCACCTCCACCCTATCCCCAAGCTCAGAGATTAGATTCACCTCGGTAATTATCTATCTATCTATCATCTATCATTTATGTCATTTATATTTTAGAGCTATTGCTACAAACTAATTCTCCACTTTGAAGAGCCATGGTTCTTGATGAGCCTCCAATATTGCATTCATAGGTAAAAATGCACACACACAAAAACAAAAACACCCCTATACCCTACTACAGGACTATGAAAAGTCATATAGGGTACACACTAGTTTTAATCCAGAAAATACCATTGCTACATACAGAAAATGAATAATCAAAAGAACTTCCTCCTTTCAACATTCTTTTTCTTCTACAGCCCAAAGCACCCCAAAGCCCTTCTTTTGCTAAAGATAGCAAAAAACCACATAAGTTTTTCTCTTGTCTCTCAAAAGCCCAATTAAAATAATAACAGAACTATTCAAAAAAGGATGAACCCCTAAGAATGAAAAAATTAAAATGCAAGTCATTGTTAGATAAGGGATTTCAGCAATTTCTGGAATGCAGGGAGATAATAGAAAAATGATAACAGATGAAGAAAAGATGAGAAAACCAAACCCTAGACTCCTTAACAGGGATGATTTGCAGTAAGAGAGGAGAAGTAACTGAGTTGGAAGAGGCCTGGAAAAGAATTCAGCATGGGAGCTGGTAGGCATGACTGGTGAAAGAGTGAGAAGTGGTGATAAAGTGAAATCTATACGTGGAAATATTGGCTTCCTCAGTTCCTCTCCAAAACATGTGGGCAAAACAGCATACAATATGGTATTGTACATTCCCTATCTCTTAACAGATAAAGAAGGGCTATTCAAATAAAAGAAATCAAATTATCTGGGGTAAATTAGGGCATCTATGGTGGATTAGGGTGTCCCAGAAGACAGCCTCTTTATACTGGAATTCGGGAGTCTGAGCATGATAGTCATCTCCCTGACTGCACTGCACCCGATCCCTTCAATGTAAAGTTCATGACAGTCATTTTCGATATATTCTTGGTCATTATATTAGTCAGGGTTCTCCAGAGAGAACCAATAGGATGAGTGTATATATATATATATATATATATATATATATATATACACACACACACATATATATATACACATATATATATATATAAAGAGATTTATTATAGGGAATTGGCTCTAGTAAATATGAAGGCTGACATGTTCCAAGATCTGCAGGGTGAGTTGGCAAGCTGAAGACTCAGACAGCTGATGGTATAATTCCAGTATGGGTCTGAAGGCCTGAACCGGGAGAGTCAATAGTGTAAATTCTAGTCCAAAAGCCATCAGGCTTAAGGCCCAAGAAAAGCCAATGTTTCAGTCTGAGTCTGAAGACTAGAAATCAATGTTCCCGCTCAAGTAGTCAGGAAGGAGGAATACCCTCTTGTTCAACCTTTTTGTTCCATTCAGGTCTTCAGTTGATTAAGTGACACCAAAGTACATCAGGGTTGGCAATCTGCTTTACTCAGTCTACCAATTCATATGTTAATTTCACCTAAGACCATCCTCACAGACACACTCAGAATAATGTTTGACTAAGTATCCAGGCACCCCATGGCTCAGTCAGGTTGATACATAAAATTAACTCACAGTCAGCCTTCCTATAAATGTATTTATATTTGTACTTGTATTTGAACTAAAAGCCAAGGATCTTCTGACATTTGGGAAGAAACCTAACCATAATGAAAAAGATTAAGATAAACAAATAATGAGCTTCTGGAGAGAAAGAGTTTTAGGAACAGATGAAAACTTAAAAGCAGAGTGCACAAAGAGTTTTGTGGTATTATTGTATACATAAAACAAGAATAGGATGCAATGGTAAAGAAATGGTTCAAGATCATTTTGAAATCAAAAATATGATTTCTTGAATATCAAGTTAAATAAAAGGTTGGTAGATAAAGTTCAGAAAATTTCCCAGACTATTGACCCCAAAAAACAAAGTGAATAAAATTATGAAAGAAAATATTAGAGATATAGAAAATTAATCCATAAGTTTCAGAAAGATATACCAAAGAAGCAGAGAAGACAAAATTAGTTAATAAATAAGAAATTTTTAAAACTTAAAGAGGGAAGTGCTTCTTTAATTGGAAAATCTAATTAAAGGTCCACCATGTGATATTTTAAAATGCTGTGAAATTTAAAAATACTGAGGATAAAGAAATTCTAAAGACTTCCTGAGAGATAAAAATAGGTCATTTCCATAGAAATGAAAATTACCTTTACCCTAATAAAATTGCCCATAGTGAATGTCAGAAGACAATGGAACAATCTTTCTAAAGTACCATTAGGAAATGATTTCCACCTAGAATTCTATTACAGCCAAATCATCACAATATAATGATATCACAATATGATAGTAATTAGTTAATAACTAATGCAAACATGTTTTATGGTTCAAAAAAAATCTCACAAAATGGATAAAGCCGAAATACTTCTTGTCTACTGTATTCAATCACAGAACTACTGCCTCCTAAAACAAGAAAAGAGGTAACCAATATTCTATCATTATGGTGTGTATACTTTTAGGTGCTCCTCTGTATAAATAAAACATAAGTAAATAATGTTTTGCTTTATTTTTAACACAAACAGCAGTTTGGCTTCTCAACTTAATAACACATCTGTATTCTTTCTGTGTATGTAAATAAGGACCTACATCATTGTTTTAACTGCTGTGTCATATTCCAGAACATAAATGTACTATGACTTATTTAATCATTCATTTATTAATGGACAGTTGGACTGTTTCCAGGGTTTTCTTTCTTTTGCAAACAATGCTACAGTGAATATTGTTGTACAGGCCTCCTAGTGCCTGAGGCTCTAATTTTCTGCAAAAAAAAAAAAAAAAAAAAAAAAAAATTCTGCTCTCTATTTTTTTCTTTGACTATAGTAAATGCTCCCAAGACTTCCTTGTTTTAGCTTTCTATGAGTGAGGCAATTTTGTATGTCACATAGGGTTCATGATTTTCTGTTTTTTTCTGTGTATTGAGTAAGATTAAGGGGCCTTCTGACAGAAATCTAAGCTATCATTTTTATGATTCATTTTTACACTGAGACATTTACTCAGTATTATAGAATTATGATTTTCTATCTTGGAAGGAAAAGCAAGGACTAAATTCCCTAAGATCCTTTTCTTGACAAATATTTAAAGGTAAAAATCAAGCTACTAAATCTTTACCTTTTATGTGTGTTAGCTTTGAGTTATTTGGAAATGTGGCTATCAGGATAAATTAGCTGTTCTAGCCATTCCAACTAAGAATCAGTCAACATTTAGGTCCTAACCATCTATTCTTAAGAATTCCAAAACATATATATAATCAGCTTTGCATTGCATCCTTCTTGAGTAGTCTCTTTTATAGAATTTTTTTCTCTATTTGGTGATTGCTCTTAAAGGAAAGTCACAAACAAAAAAATGCATTCAGATGACTAAATATGCCATGAACTATTTAAAGAAATGACAAGACCCCCTAACATTTTTTGTTATCTTAGATGCATTGTGTAATTTAATCCTTAGTACAAATATTAAAGGTAAATATTTCATTAATTTTATAGAAGACATAACTAAAATATGGAAATAAAAACTTCCCCCTAGTCTCACAACTGGTAAGTGATAGAAACAACCTCAATATATCACATGATCTCATTTGGTTCAATGAGTATTGTTATTGACTGAATTATGCCCTCTCAGAATTCATCTGGTGAAGCCCTGACCTCCTCCAGTGTGACTGTATTTGGAGATAGGGCCTTTAAAGAGGTAATTAAAGTTAAATGAGGTCGTAAGTGTTGGGCCTTAATTCAAAGTATTGGTGTCCTTATAAGAAGAGGAGGATACACCAGAGAGCTCTTTCTCATTGTGCTTGCACAGAGGAAAGATCATGTGAGGACATAGTGAGAAGGGAGCCATTTGCAAGCCAGGAAGAGAGGCCTCCCCAGAAACCAACCCTGCTGAAACCTTGATCTTGGACTTCCAGTCTCCAGAACTGTGAGAAATAAATTACTGTTGCTTAAGCCACTCAGTCTGTAGTATTTTGTTATGGTGGCCTGAGCTAATTATTAGTAACACAAGCATAATTTGTTACCGAAATTTCAGTACTTGTTCCAGAGGCTGAATCAATGAGAATGAAGAATGAGGAAAAGTGGTTTTAGGAAAAAGAAAAAGAAGTTTATTAATTTGCTGGCAAATGGGGAGGGCAGCAGACAAGCATCTGGAAAGACCACTGTCCTGCCTTTAGGCAGAAATACATGGATTTTTAAAGGGTGGTTTTCAGAGATTGGGCTCAGGTCTATGTAACCAGTGTCACATGCTATAATCTTGGACTATTGTCATTTAACTGTAACTGATGGGTTTGGTTGATCTTATCTACAGTGAAGATGATCTTGTGACCTCTGGACAATTCTGTTGAGCCATCTCCTGTGGTTTAAGATACTAGAAAACAAACAGCAAAGAATATTTTTCTGCCCCTTTGATTACTGGCCTCAGGCAGGAATGCAGGTTTTAATTCCCAAAAAGGGTGAGGGGGTGGTTAAAGAGACAACTTGTAATATTTTTGCCCTTTATCTCTGTTACAATCTCAGTTCATATCCTAACTGGGACTTTCTCTCACAGTCTAATCTTAAGCTAGTCATTTTCTAGTCCCTAAATCTCTATTCCCTCCTCTATGAAATAAACTTTGGAACAAATTATTTCATAGATCTAAATTTATGTATTTCTCTTATTGAATACCTGTTAAATAATATTAGTGCTGATATTAAGTAATTAAGAATTAGTAAATGAGAGATTTAAAGTGCTATACTCTAATTCCAACACAATAAATATTAAAAAAACTTTAAACTGAGCCATATATGGCTGATAACCAAAAGGATACACAAAAACACATTCATTCACTTATTAGAAAATAATTTCTATGTGTCTACCATAGGTCAAGAATCCACTAAGCACAGCAGTGAACAAAAATAGATGTAAGCTTTGCCCTCGTGGAGCTGAAAATCTAATACACAACAGAGACTGTGATAGGCTAAATAATGGCCCCTGTCCATGTCTTAATCCCTGTAACATGTGTATATGTTACTTTACATGACAAAGGTAATTTGCAGATGCGATTAAGATAAGAATTTTTACTAGAGAGGTTATCATGGATTATCTAGGTGGGCCCAATGTAAACACATGTGTCTTATAAGAGGAAGGCAGAGAGAGATGCTACCAAAGGAAAAGAAGATAATTTGATAACTGAACCAGGATTCTACACTGCTGGCTTTGAAGATTGAGGTAGGGACCATGAACCATGAACCAAGAAATATGAAGAATGCATTTATAGAAGAAGAAAAAAACTCAAAGCAACAGAATCTCCCCTAGTGCTTCAGGAGAGAATTTGGCCCTAAAGCTACCTTGATTTCAGCTCAGTGAAATTTCTTACTTCTGGCATCCAGAACTGTGAAAGAATAAATGTGTTATTTTAAACCATTAAGTTGGTGATCATTTGTTATGGCAATATAAATCCACAACCAGTGTTATCTGTTAGTGATCTCCATTCCCACTGTTCAACATGCTGACAGGTGCCCATATTACATTGCATGTTTGAGACTCATAGCCCCTCTTTGATTTTCTGTGCTCTTTTTCTCCTCACCATTTGAATTGTATGCTTCCCAAGAATCAGTTGTGTTTGTTCCCAAATACCTTGACCCCAGATATTTCAAGAATGACTAGTGGACAAATGTCCACTGTAGATTTAAAAATAAAATACATAGCATTATGACACATATACCATGGGGACCTGAGGTCTTCAGGGGAGTTGGAGAAAGTTTCCCCAAGAAAGTGATTCCTGAACTGAAACCTGAAAGAGGAACAAGAGTTATCTACCCTGGGGGTAGGGGTGAGTGTCATTGCCCAGATCTTAAGGCAGGAGGGAATATAGCCAGTTTATGGAAAGAAAGGAAGCCAGTGTGGTTAGAGCAGGGAAATCCAGAAGCAGTATGGAACAAGACTAGAAGGGAAAGCCAGAGGTGAGGCCATGCAAAGCTGTGCAGACCCTGTGAAGATTGTGGTCTTCATCTTAGAATTACAGAGCCTTTCTACTCTTTGAGGTAGTTGGGGAAGTTGACTAACATAATTAGATTTGCATTTTAAAAATCTCATACAGACTCTGGTAGATAACTAATTTGAAGAAAAAACGAATGCAAGGAGATTAGTTAGGAGACTGTTAAGAGATAATGGTAGCTACAACTTGAGAGATTATGGTAGAAATGGAGACGAGTAGACAGACTCATATTTTAGAGGCAGCCATCTAAAGGACTTAATGATAGTAAGGGTGGACATGCAGGGTATAGTGGATGAACAAGAAAATGATATCAAGGATGACTCCAGGATTTGTTGTTTGTTTTATTTATTTTGTTTGAGTTTTTACTACCAGCAGTACTATGGTAGTATTTTGAAATAAGGCACAATGGAAGAAGACCAGGGAAGAGTGATCATGAATTTGGCTTTGCAATTGTTGAGTGTGGGAATCTTCAAGATGAGAAAGTAGAGATGTCAAATAAAAGGCTATACAAATGGGTATTAAAGGCTTGAGCATGGATAAGATAGCCTAGTAGCAGAATAAAGAGGAAAAGAGAGGAAACCCAGTGTTTATCTTTGAAGAAGTTTCCAAGAATTTCCAATTGGTCAAAGAAACACACAAGTGGAGAAAAAATATTTTAAACATTTATTTAAGATTTTTATTTCTTTGTTTCTGTGAGAAATGTTTTCTTGGACAAAAAGTATTTGGCCCATCTAAAAGTTTCAAATTTAATTTCTTTTAAAAATACTGCCTAGCCAAACAAACTAATCTATAGCCAAATTTTAACACAATTTTGCCACTATATTGTGATGTTTGTTTTAGCAAAATTAGAGAGGACCTGGGCACAGAAAATGTTTGGAAGAATCATCATGTGAGTAACAGTAGGGAATCACTGCAATTCAGATTGCAAAAATATTCTTTAGAATTGGGAGAGAAGAAAAAGTGACAGAGGGGAGGGAAGGAGCCCAAAGGCTTATGATTGTGATGCTCAGAGACAGAAATAATTCTGGGCCTTGCTTTTTTTTTTTTGAGACAGAGTCTCGCTCTGTTGCCCAGGCTACAGTGCCGTGGCATCAGCCTAGCTCACAGCAACTTCAAACTCCTGGGCTCAAGAAATCCTCCTGCCTCAGCCTCCCAAGTAGCTGGGACTACAGGCATGTGCCAACATGCCCGCATGTCCAGCTGATTTTATATATATATATATATATATATATATATATATATATATATATATGTATATATAATTGTAGTTGTCCAGCTAATTTCTTTCTATTTTTTTTTTTAGTAGAGACAGGATCTCACTCTTGCTCAGGCTGGTCTCAAACTCCTGACCTCAAGAGATCCTCCCGCCTCCGTCTTCCGGAGTGCTAGGATTACAGACGTGAACCACTGCGCCTGGCCTGGGCCTTGCTTTTTGGATTGGTATTTTGGGGAGTTAGAAAGACCTCACAAAAAGTTGAAGGATCAAAGGGCAGAGGGATTTATACCCTAAAAGTCTATTTGAATTCCTAGAGTGGCAACATCTCTAGGAGAAAAAATAATTCTGTAGTGGCCATGCAGAAAAATATGAAAGATGTCTCCACATGGACTTGAACTAACAGATAGCCGAGGATTCCCCAAAGCCTTGTCATTGGGCAAAAATGTAAGGGAAAGGGATTGCTTTCCCTTTCACTATTGGTCATATGAATTGTGAATATAAATTTGGTATTACTTATCAAGTTAAATAATGTATATCCTTTAACCAATCAATGCTATGTGACAATTCAATCTTACAATGATGGACTTAGAGTATCATTATTTTGCAATCCCAAGGTGTGTTTAGGGATTGCTACTTGCTGCCTTGGAGATTCTGTGATGTACCTGCCATTCTTTGTTAAATCTCTTTTATTATGCAACTGGCTAGAAAGAACTATTTCACTTACAACTATGAATACTGAATTATGCCCTAAGAATCACAGAATTTTTCATCCTCCATAATACATTCTTTTATTTTCCTATTGAAAAGATTTTTTACTAGAAAGTTAAATTATCCTTGAATTGTTCACATTTTTTATAAATAAGAGGCACAAAATACTATTTATTCTGAACTAATAGAAATCTAGACAAAACCAAAAAAATTGATATTGTATTTTCTCTCTACAAATTTAATATGGATAAAATGTAAGATTTTCATCAGTGTTTTTGAAATATTAAAAATAGAGAGTATCCCTTATTAATTTCTTTGTTCTACTTTTAAAGGCCATGTGGATACCTTGTCTAAGATCTAGCAGCTAAGTATAATAAATGCAGAGCTTAGATGAGAACCTTCTTTAGGTAATAGCACACTTTACCAGGAACCTAAGAGTTATATACCACCTCTCTGAGGGATCACCATATGATTCTTCCAAATATTTATTGAGTGACTCCTATGTGCTTGGCACAGATTCAGGCACTGGGGATATATCAATGAATAAGGTTAATAAGGTTCTGCCTTCATGCTAGTGGGAAAAGACAAATGGCAAATGAGAAAACAGAGATGAAGATAATTTGGGGTGGTGATGAGTACTATATTACATAATAATTTTTTTAAACTTCAAAATGATAATGTGTGGAAGGTGAGGGTGCTAATTTAGAGTGAGTAGTCACGGAAGGCTTCACTGAGGAAAAGACCTTTGAGCTGAGACCTAAAAAGTATGTAATATAAATCATCAGGGACAGGGGACAGCAAGGGCAAAGTCCTTAAAGTTGAACCAAACTGTGCATTTGGAGGAATAACAAGACGATTTGGAGGGAAGACAGAAGAAGATGAGGACAGAGATGGAGGCAGGACCCAGATAATGTAAGACCTGTCAAGGAAGGAATTTGGATTCTTTCTCTAGATTCATTGGAAAGGCAATAAAGCCTTTCTTAGCAAGGCAATAAAATGATCTGATTTACAGTTTGAAAAGATCACTCTGGCTTTTGCCTAGAGAATGGGTGTTAGAAGGGACAAAAGCAATCTCATTTCTATTGTACTTGGTTATATTGGTTTGTTTATTTCTTTGATATTTTATTTCAGGTCTGTGTATAGACTTAACCAGAAAAACTAGAGAGAATGAGCTTGAGGCTAAGTTCATTCATCTCTTACAAAACTATAGTAATGAGGAACTAATACATATTTGGAGGACAATAACAAGAACAACAATTCATATTATTTTAGAGAGATGCAAATTTATGACTATTAAATTATACATTAAAAATGCCATGCTTTATAACCACACAGTCACACTTTGACAGATTTGAAATGTTTGCTTTTCTATCATAACCCTCAGTGCAGTAACTTTTCTTCATATCAGTTTCTACTACATATATACATATTAATTTAATGACAGTTGAATACTAAGATTGCTCAGCATAATAGATGGCAATGGCTCTGAAGGAGTTGAAATAATTTGTCAATTAAAGAATATGTGTTTCAGAAGTACTTAACTATGGAAACTATAATGTCTTAGAATGAGCTTGTTAAAGTGGAATGGAAAATCAATTTTTGACAGCTCTTTTCAGGCCATTGAGAGGGCAAAAGATGTCTTCAGCACCACTCTGGACAGATTGGCCAAATAGATTCAAAGCTATATAGCAAGACAAGTATAGTTGTTAAATAATATTCTCTCTTCTATATTCATCTCCACTAAGCTTTCTGACACTCAAGTTCCAGCCAAAATAAGAGTTTTAAAAGCAAACTATAGGGCTGGCCAAACGAAACCAGAAAAGTTGAGCCCACAGGTTGGCTAGACATCTCTCCAACAGAGAAGTGTAAGGAATTTACAGTTAAACACACCAATATAAATACTTTCAAGCTGAGAATGTTATTTCATTCTTACCAGTAATAATACTAGTTAACCTTGTTGACCAATTCCTGTGTGCTAGGCACTAATCTAGTTTTCCGCACATTATCTCAGTTGATGGTTTCTACAGCTCTGTCAAGAATTGAACACTCATACACTGCTACTGGGACTGCAAACTAGTACAACCTCTATGGAAAATAATATGGAGATACCTCAAAAAGCTAAAAATAGAACTACCATTTGACCCAACAATCCCATTACTGGGCATCTGCCCAAAGGAAAAAAAGACATTCTATAAAAAAGACATCTGTACTTGAATGTTTATAGTAGCACAATTCATAATTGCAAAGATGTAGAAATAGCCCAAGTGCCCATCAATCCATGAGTGGATTAATAAAATGTGCTATATGCATACCATGGATTTCTACTCAGACACAAAAAACAATGGTGATCTAGCACCTCTTGTATTATCCTGGATAGAGCTGGAGCCTGTTAGGTTTACTTAGAGTGGAAACCTGAAAAATATCATAAAACCTGTGAAACAAAAGCCTCAGGAGTCTGGAGAGTCCAAGGTTGTAAATCTAACTTTGACCACAGGCAGCTGTATTCCTATCCCCCCCTGATAAGGATGAAGATACCCCCCTCCCCTATCTCTGCAGGTGTTGTTAACTCCCCCTGGGAAAACCATCTATAAAACCTGAGGTTTTCCCTTCCCTTGTGGTGGACACTTTCTTGCCTTCACCCATCTCCACACAAATGCTCAAAATAAAACAGAATTTTGCTACACATAAGGCTTCATGTCTCACTCTCGGCTCCAGACCTAACAGAGCCCATTCTACTAAGTGAAGTAAAACAAGAATGGAAGAACAAGCACCATATGTATTCACCATCAAATGGGTATTAACTGATCAACACTTAAGTGCACATACAATAGTAACATTCATTGGGTGTCTGGCAGATGGGAGGGAGAAGGGAGTATGGATATATTCACACCTAATGGGTGTGGTATGCACCATCTGGGGGATGGACACGCTTGAAGCTCTGACTCGGGTGGGGCAAAGGCAATATACATAACCTAAACATTCATACCCCTGTAATTTGCTGCAATAAAAAAGAAGATGTTAACATTTATTCTTTTTGTCCATGGAGAAACAAAGGCTCAGGGTGTGGGTTCACAAAGATTCTTAGCTACAGAAATGAGGATATGACCTGGCCTCTTCCACCCTTACTGTGTTTTCTTTATTAGATTGCAGCACCATTTGCCAGAAGTTATTGCCCCTTCATTAAATCTAAGTAACATCAAAAGGAGATCACCTGACATGACCCATACACATAAGGCAATGCCTAAAAAACAGGCCTTTTATTAAACTGCCAAAGTCCACAGTATTTTTCAACAGATCTCCTCTGGTTTATCTGACAAAATGATTTGCATCTTAAAAAGTGTAGAATTGCATACAAACAAGTTCAAAGCGAATCTTTATAACTAATTCCCCTGAATCAACGAAGTCTTTGTTTTCCTCCTTTGCATAACAACTTCAAAATTCTAGATGTCCTAGATCATCTGAAAACCACATGACCTGGTGACTTTTGTCTCCAGATAGAGCCAAAGGCCAAGGAAGAGTGCACTTAAGGGCCATCAGTGCAGTAGCACAAAATAAGACCAAGAATCTTTCTCTTTCAATTCACAAAATGAAATACCCAGATGCCTCTTACTTGGAGGTTGAACACAATAATACTGAGTGGCTGTAAAGGTTTCTAGCATTCTAAGGGCTACTACTGCACTAAGGATAGGGGTCTTCATTTTTTGATATTTCCTCCATCCTGCTCTCACAACCTAATTCTGAGATTTAGATACATGTCTCCTAGGTCCTGGTCCTTATACTAACTGGCCGGATGGTTGTTTTATATCATCCTGAGGTTACAGAAAGGATAGGGGCTTGGGGCTTAGGGGAGAGGTACATGGCTTCAAAGGTTATGGGAGAGAGTGGAAGACTGAAAGCATAGAGAGCAAAGGCTGTCTTGTTGTGCAGATGAAAACATCTCAAGTAATTTCAGAGCTGACCTCAGAAAGAATAGATGGTAGCCTGTGGTAATGTTCCTTTGGCAGACCTTGGAAACTGTCAGACTTTAGCTCCTTTTCCTATGAGTTAATCTTTCCTATATCCACATAATGGGGGCCTCAGAGGAAGCTTGGTTGTTTATTTCACTAATGTAGATTTTCTCTATAGATGGAAATAACCCTGCACAAGACAGCTTTGCAGGGTTGTGTCTGCAGCCCCTCTGAATAGCCCTCTTGAAATATGCCAAAGAAGTATATTTTAGTATATTTTGAGGTGAGGTATTCTGGTTTCCTTCAACTCCTTTTATCAGGGAAGAGAATATCAGTAAATCACATTGATAAAGGAAACCCACATCTGTTACTTGGCACATCAGGCACCGGAGACCCCCACCACTCACTGAAGACTCACTTCACCATAATACTACCCTGTTATCTGGCCCATCAACTAGTCTATTGCCTGGCATCAGCATAACACTACATCTATTGCCAGGCACATCAACATAATATTAACCTATTATCTGACACATGACACATGAACTAACCTACACCTGATACCCCACCCCTCAGACCACCCCAACTTAATAAAAGTGGGAAAAATTGGGTAAATGGTGCTGGTGCTTAGAATTTGATGGCAAGCCACCCCCCCACACACCCGGCAAATAAACTTTGATAACTTTGATTCTCTGACTCTCTGTGTGCCCCTAGGTTTGTCCTCAGAACCACCTGCTGTAACACTTGCTATAACAACATGATAGAATTTAATTAATTATATAGTGTTCTCCAGTTGTTTTTTTTAACTAACTAATCTTCTCAGGGTAATCTTAGGACATTAGAAAGGTAAATTTACTGGATATCCATTTTATCACATTATTAAGATCAAGAAGAACCATTTTGCTACATGATCAGCCATCAAACAAAAATTTAAGCACAGATACAATTCAACCAACTAACATGTTGATTCTTATTGGATGATGTGAAGAACAAACCTTTCCCCTGACAGCCTATCCTCATCTCCCCACTCATTCTCCAGTTGTCCTGACACTGACTAGCTGAAGTTTATTCATTAAATAAACTGATCTGATCCAGGAAGATAAAGATCTTGGCCTTCATTGGAACTTACATTCTAGTGTCCTGGGAAAACATTTTGATTGGTGTTCATCTTCCTCTTTAAAAAAGTAGTCTGGGATTACAAAATTAAAATGAAAACACCCCAAAATTATTTTAAGCTGATTAAAATGTTAAATAAGAAAATACTTGATAGTATTTATTAAACAGACCTGCAATAATTATTCACAAAATATTAAGTGAATACAGAAAACTACAGAACAACAGGTATACTTTGTTTAAAAAATTTTGTTTTATCTATGTTTTTATGTATAAAAAAAAATTGTATCAGGAAGTATACATACCAAACAGTTAACACAGAGTTTAAGTGAGTACTAGAGTTGATTACTTCTGCACAAACATTCATTGCTTAAATTCATTGAAGGGCAATGTATTGTTTTTGTAAATTAAAAAAAAATACAGATTTATTTAAGGCTTAATTTGACCTGCTTTCAAATCATGTCATTCATTCCTTTTTGTTAATGTATTTGTTTTGGTTCTATATATCAACTCTTTCCTGAGGATATGAGAGTAAAAGTACTCTTGGAGTACATGTTGTTAAAAGACAGAAATTGTAGGAATAGGACATTCAGAATTCTCTTTGTTATGGTCAATATTTCACTGGCTAATATATGTATAAAAGGAAACAGAAAAAAGATTTTCTAAAAAGAGACAAACAGTGCAGGTTTTTTAAAAATTTAAACATACGTCTAGAAAAGTTAGTTAAAATAGTCTAGGTCATTTAAATGTCTTTTAGAAGAAAATCATGGCTGAATTTCAATCAAAGCATCATGTAGTAAAGATTCACTCAAAAAGAAATATTCCATAAGATGACAAGACTTCTAATTAGCTAGTTTGTATGACTCCTATAGAAGGCTTTTATACTCTCACCTCAGCCTCCTACTGTACCTGAAACTATCTTTCTTTTATACCCTGGATGTGAAAATCATTGAAAAAAGAGCATAGTTAATCCACAATAAAAAATAAAATACTTAAAAATCAATTTCTGGCGACATACTGATTGAAATACATATCAAGGTATACACATTCACCAATATAACACTTTTTATGTATCGTGGATTTGTGACATATTTGAGTATCTGATAGTGTTAGTCCCTTCTCATCACAATTTGTTATCAAATTTTTCCTGACTGCTTTCATTCACTTATTTTTCAACATAAACTTTAGACTCAGCTTCTCTGGATATTCTAAAAAAATCTGTTAGTATTTTTATTATGTTAAATTTACTAATTATTTTAAGAAGAATTGACATCTTGATCATGTTGACTGTCCTTATCCAAGAACATAGCATTCATATCATTTCCTTAAGAGTATTTTGAAATTTCTTTTTATGATTCTTGCATATTTCTTTTTAAGTTAATTTTCAAGAATTCCATCTTTTTGTTGCTATCAGTATTGGCATGTGATAGGCAGATCAATAGAATAGAATAGAAATTCCATATAGTGGAATACACAGGAAAAATTGTGACATTTCAACTTAATTGGACAAAATATGATGTATTTTAAAAATTCCCTTGGAACAACTAGATGCCATCTTGAAAGTTTTAAAAATGTTAAATACATACAACACAAATACAGAAGGATAAATTTCAAATAGATCAAATCATTAAATTACTGTAAAATTAATTTCCAATTGAAAATAATTATTTATTTTCAAATAAATAATTTATTTTCTATTTCAAATTGTTAAAATGTAGTCTAAATTAGACTACATTTTAACAATTTGAAATAGAAAAGAACTATTAAAAAAAGGACAAGTAGGGGGAAAATTCTTGCAACTTGTATCATAGACATTGGTATCATAATAATATACCAATATAAGCCTAATGAAGAAAGAGCTTCCTCAAATCAATAAGATAAAAATTAATAATCTAATAACAATGAGCAACAAATATAAGAAGAAGAAATTGATTCCCTGAACAGACCAATCTCAACAGCTGAAAGAGAAACAGCAATTAAAAATCTCCCTAAAAAGAAAAGTCCTGGTCCAGATGGTTTCACTCCCGAATTTTACCACACTTACAAAGAAGAACTAGTACCTATCTTGCAGAAACTATTCCACAACATCGAGAAGAACGGAAGTCTCCCTGACACCTTTTATGAGGCGAATATTACTCTGATACCAAAACCTGGAAAGGATACAACAAAAAAAGAAAACTACAGACCAATATCCCTAATGAATATAGATGCAAAAATTCTCAACAAAATCTTAGCTAACCGAATCCAGACACTTATCAAAAAAGTAATCCATCACGACCAAGTGGGCTTCATCCCAGGGATGCAGGGATGGTTCAACATACGTAAATCTATAAATGCAATT